>WHPX01001021.1:0-96814 GCA_011057435.1 Actinia equina
GAATTAATACGCATTGTTTTGCCCTCAAATTTTTCGTAACTATTGTTGTGTGTGTTGGGCCCCAAAGGACTTATCGTCCGGTCAGTGACGTCTGTCAGACAGCTCACCCCAACGAAATTTGCCCACGTCAGGCTTATGGTTTCAAAGATGAAAGGCGCTGAAAATTACCCTGGCTCTCTCTACTCACACACCACTCTCTACTACACCGCATAGACGAGTAACTTTTAGTCTATTCCAGGTAATGAAATCAAAACACGCACTAATCAATAAAAACAAAAAATCTTAAAAACCAGGGAGTGTGGTAATTAATATTTAGTCAATTGTTTTAATGTTTGTTTTTTCTTACAGTACAAATGGCAAAAGTCTGACCAAATTACTTTGTGGTACTCCAAACAGACACTTTGATACTAGTATCATTAAAACTATATTATACATTTATTTCAATATTTTTAACCAGCCAATCGAAGCGCATCGATAGTTTAAGAGCAAGTGATAACATTATGATTATCTGATTGGCTACACGTTATGAGCTCAATGCTCTGTCCAGTTTACCATTATCCGTTTGTCAGTTATATTCAAGTGGTCCCTTTACGGTTCGCACCAGTAATGTATTCTTATACTCCTTTGATTCATTACACATTGATTCATGCTGGCTAGGTTTTTAACCGATAAGGTGTGAAAAACTCCTGATGAAAAGCTCATGCCTAGATTATCATTCATTATCCTCTATGCTTGTGTTGCAGGTAGGTGCTGACCACCAGATGTCAGATTGCATAGAAGTAATCATATACTTATTGAATTCTTTTGTCGTTGCTCTGAATTGAGGTTTTTAAATTAACTTGACCCATATCTTTCAGCAGACACAAAAGTTGGTAAGTGTTTTTGTTTGTTTTCTTTGTGCCTATTTGAACTCATTTCCACTTATAGCAAGTAAATTTTGTTTCACAGTTTCGATAATTTACGCCAGTTTAATCTTTTTTGAATAAAAATTCTTCGGCAATAAATAATAATCATTTATTTCCTTGCAATACCCTACTAGTTATGGATTGTCTCCCGTTCAAACCAGTTCCCTGTTTCGAATCAGGCAATAGAGTTTAACTCCATTTTCAACAATAATGGTCCTCCATAGACAAGCATGAACCCATGTATGCCATATGCCTTGACATGAAATGACTTCCCTTTGTCTCAAGAACTCACCCCATAAATTTACGGTACAATAAGATATTCCCATAGTACAGCTACAAACTTGATAAATCTCTTTAAAACTAGCCCATGACACTAGATTTATTTCAAGTTCATATTTTTTCTTTGCTAATCTATTAATGAACCTCCCTATTTTACTTTCCTACCATCATAACCTTATAATGATGATATATAAGACTCTAATGTTTATAATTCCCAGTCATGTGAACTTGGCCTTTTTTGAAGAGTCAAATGAGTTTGTTTCTGTTGTTTTCAATTGAAGCACCCACGCAAAGTAATGTTTGCAAATATAGAATATCTTGTCCTTTAAGACCGCAAAAGCAAGATGATGATGCAAGCAAAGTTCAAAATGGCTTTCCCCTGTGTGTGGTGTCTTCCTTGTTATTGCCGTTCTCTTTAGGATTGGAAAAGCACCAACCGAGGTTCTAGTGAGGGCAGCAACATAAAAGGCTGACGTATGGACATGAAAGAAAATTGAACTGTGCTCATGTTTTTAAAGGGTTTCCTTTGATGCTTGTCAATGCATGAGGTCTTTATTGGGCTTCTCTATTGTTATTAATGCAAAGACAATACTGACCAAACCCACACTAAATTGCCTTTCTAATTATCATATGGATCCTGTGGTGTGCTTCAGAGATCTATTGTGGTGCCACTGGCCTGTTGGTTCCTTGCTCTTTTGATTTGTTTTGCCTTTTCAATGACTTTTTCTGACTTCACCTCAGGGCACAGAGTAAATACACCACAATTCTAGCATTACCTGAAAAAATAGAAACCAAACTTGGCTAAGACGACCTCGATGTGAAAACCCAAAACATCTTTGGAGCAGACTTCCATGCCAATATCCCACAGGCTGGGAGTTGCTGAAATTAGCAAGGGGTGGAGAGGGGTACTGGGATGGATTCGGGTATTTGTTAGGGGAGTGTCCCACATGAAGAAATGTATATAGAAATATGCATTGCACTTCAAAACGTCTAACGCCCCCCTGGGTCCACCCCAGGGGAATATGAAATGTACATGTGTCCATATTCTGGTACATGATCATGACTCTTTACCTGAACTTCTCTGAGGAGGATAATATATCTGAACAAAACAAATCAATAATTTAGGGAGTTGAAAATAGAGACCTAAGCAGACTTACATAGAACAAATGCTTATTGATCCTCTGATCCTGAAAAGCCTCAAAAACCTAAAATATATAATAATAATAATAAATCTAGCAAATGATCATGATTACTGAAGATTTTCAAAAATTTTTAATTTCCCAAAGTTGGGGATTAGTTCCTGGAGAATGGAAGAGACATGAAGGAGGATTTTTCACATGACTATGTCAGAAATTGAACAAAGCTGCAAACCTCAATGCACCCCTCCTTATTCAGGAACTGTGGTAAACATTAACAATAATTAGAGTTAGGGTTGCATGGACAGAATGAAACTGCAAATGTCATATTTGCATACTTTAATTGTTCCAAGTTTACTGTTTTTCTTTCCAACAAGGCTCTGTAAAATCTCTGCAAAGAAAACGAAGAAATGATTTGATTTATGTATGGCCTGGTAACAAATCTCCATATTTAGATGTTTCTGAGGAGGAGGCCAATATAAAATGTTTCTTAACTGTCCAAGGTTCGTGAATAAATGATTAGCTATAGGGCACATTTATTTAAAATAAGTGCCAAAAAGTAAGACCTGATTTGTCTTGGTTGCAATGTTTACGCATTACAGACCATATATCATTCCCTAGAGTATTATTTCTTTGTTTAATAGTGAGTATGGGAAGACTCAAAAATATGGACACAACTCAAGCAAATAATTAATCTTATTCTCTAGAGAATGATACGTGATTTGTAACTGGAAAATATTGCAAGAAAAATTTGGTATGGTCAATATTATAATGATAAATAATATTTTATGTGTTTTATAATTTCCTGATAATTTACAATAAACTATACCTGGGATGTCTTTTACTAACTTCTTCTTGGCTTTAATCTTTGTGTCATTTTTCTCCTGAAGAAATTTTAGCAATAATTTATCACCCAATTCCAGCATTAATAATTAATTACAATAATATAATCCAGGAAGGATGAAACTAAGGAGAAGGATGCCAAAAAGAGAGGGATTCTCGCATGATTTATCCAACACCTCCACAAGGAAGGATGGCTATTATGTAGTTCCAAAAATCCATTTTTTTCCACGCTACTTATTTAACAAACATTAATTGAATCATGTTGTACCTTTGCTGTTCTTGTAGGTAAAGGTTTAGCAAGTGTACCACTGGGCCACATGGAATCTCTGAACATATTCACATAATAGATAACCATGGATTCTGACACAAGCCACTCTACCATCTCTCGAATTTCCCTAAGGTAATCAATGAAATAACCAGATTAATGTCGATAAAATGCTCACTTTGTGCGAAAATTGAGAAGAGGGCTCCCTTTGTATTTATCTATAGGTGTGGGCACATGTATAGCTGAGGTAACAATATTATTTCTTAATTTTACTATGAGACATTGCAATGATGTTATACTTCTTACTTGTTTATTGTCCCTCCAAAGGTAACTTGAACAAAGGCAATCAGTGTTCTTCTAAGCCACTTAAATACTGTGGACAAATAACAAAAATTCATGTCAAGGTATATTTTTATTCTCATATTTTTCCCATACTACAGCATAGTATGTAACAAAAATTATAATATTACATGTTTCATTCTTAAAACCTACCACCCTTGAGCTCAAACACTTCTCCAATGAGACCATAAAAAGGCTCAGCTATAGAATCCTTAGGAAGGGTACTGAAAATGAGAAGATGCTATTATTTTCTTTATGCATGATATCATCAGGTGGATGAATATATATATTATAGAAAAATTTGGTGATCTATGGACTTTAGCGGAGGATAAAAAATTCAGAGGAGAAAAAGATCCTTATAGGAAGGAAGAAAATAGTTCTCGCTGTCTAAGTGGCATTGGTTATAGTAGTTGCACACTCTAAATAACCAAGAAAAATGCTATGTGTAAACTGCAGCTCTTTCTTGGTGTGGCAAAACACCTGAAGTATGAAAACCAATAAAACAAAAGCCAAGGATAATGACTTTGGAGCTAAACAATACCCTTAAAAAACGTCCTTTTATCCAGAATACAATAATTAAAGGTTTTAAAGCTTGCTACTTTAAGAAAGTCCCATTTAAACTCAATGCTAAATAATTAATGTTGGGTACGAAAATTTGGGAGAAATAATATATTTTTACCTGTCTTCTTGCTCCATTTCCTATCAAAAGATAAATGATGCAGCAACAGTTACATAATATAATACAACATCGCCAACCGGTTAGCTCAGTTGGTAAGAGCATTGGTCTGTTGTGCGGTAGGCCATGGTTCAAGCCTCAGCTGGACCAACACTCAGGGTCTTAAAATAACTGAGGAGAAGGTGTTGCCTTTGTAATTATATCTGCAAACGGTTAGATCTTTAAGTCTACTTGGACAAGGACTTAAAACGGTAGGCCTCACCTCATACTAACCATCTCTCATGCTTGTGAATTACATAATTAAAAGAAATCATTCACAACTCCATGTAAAGCGCCTTCACATAGAAAAGGGCGCCATATAAATCATAATCATCATCATACACAAACAGGGATTAACAAGATGAACATTAATTAGAGGAAAGTAGCACAGAGAATAACAGCTACAAGAAAGACAGTTATAATACAGGTACTATAGCTGGTACGGATTAACGAAGTATGTAATAGGTCTCCGAACACACAAACTCAGTACCTTCGGCACCAAAGAACTAATACAATGCCAACCCCAACCCTAAACCTAACCCCTAGACCACGAAGCGAATTTGGTTGGGTGGTCTCATTATTTAGTCATATTTATACGATGTATCATCAGCATGTGCACATAAATATTTATTATAGTTTAATTTAATGCTATCGTAGGGTATGACTACTAGCCGATTACACGAAATTTAAATTTGAATAGAATTCCCGTACACAACGATACAAACATAATACAGGGTGAAAATATGGTAATACAGATCTACACCCACAGAAACAACTGACAATTAGTGCATCTTGTATTAGGTTCATACATGTATTTGTCTAACTAAATGACTTAATACAATTGATTGTTATCTCAAAACATTTTCATCTTACCTCCTCTGCTTCATCATTTGGAATTATATCAAAAGGAAGGCTGTAATAAGAAAAGGAGATGAAAAAGTTTATGTAATTATTGTGTTTTTTCCTTGTCTTGTATCAGTACCTGTTCTGTTAAACTAAGAAATTTCTCACCTTTTCAAGACTGACATGAAGGAAAATTCTTTCTTCTTGGTAGGTTCACTGAAACAGTATAAATTATATCAGTTTAGTAAATTATGGGTGTGTGTCACCAGTGAAATGGCAGCTTTAAAGTGGAACCCTTGGACACTGATTGTATAACTGATAAGTTATATCATTATCATCTTATCCCCTGTCTACTGGTAATCCAAATCCTATTTTACACTGCATTGTACTGGCACTCCTAAGATTTAAGAGTAAAGATTCAAGAATGTGTTCCCAACTCAAGGAACATTACCTTTGCTTCCTCAAGTGTTCAGGGCTTGGGCTTAAGAATGAGTAGAGTTCTTCACTAAGACACAGCTTGTCATCAGCCAAAAGACTCTAGCATATGTCATAAAAGGGGAGCAAAAAATATTTTAACAAAGTGCTGCCTTCAAAGAAATAAGCTTCTCATTCATAACATTTCTTACTTTTTCCCCAAATGCATACAAAAGAAAGTAAGAAAAAAGTAAGAAAAGAAAGGAAGGAGGGAGGGAGGGAAGGACTGTTAAAAACAAGGGGATTAGGATTGGTACCTGTAAATATTCCTCTAGAGCTATTCGTGATTTATTCAAAAACTCATCATCCAGTGACTTGTACCACTTTTTAGTGGGGGCTGGTAGTTCTTTTGTTAAATTTGGTGAACACTGAAAAATAGAAAAATGCAATTAACAATAATAATCTAAGACTACAAGCTGTTATTATTTACTGCATGTGCCGACACACACAAAAAAAATTAAAGACATAAAAGACTTTAGCCAATCAGGAGAGCAAAATCAGTATCTTATTGACCTCAGGCATCACAACCTCTCATATTCCCAGTGTTAAAGATAACATCTATGCTCAAAAAGCAAGAGGAACTCTAAGCTCTTGTTGCTTAGCTTGCTTCTCTTGTGCTCTGCAGCTCACAGTGTATTTATAACACAGTACAGAGACATGCATATTGGTTTTATATTCCTAATCAGGGCCCTGATGGACTCTAATGAAGTGGGCCCTGAGGAATTTTCGAACCATCTCTGTGGGAAGGGATGTATAATTTGAATAATTTAAGGATGAAAACCTCTTTGAGTTTTGTATGAAGTTTCTGGAAATCTTTAAATTTCCTGGTCACCACCCATCCTTCAGATGTGGCTCCAGGTTCGGTTCTCTTTGGAATGGTAGCAGGAGATACTGGGGTATCTACTTGTGAACAGTGAACCACAATGATGTAGACTGGAATAGACTTGTCTTCTTCATTTGTCCACTGGGGGAAAATAAACAATTATATACAGGTAAGTGAATATATTAAATGAATAGAAAAGGACCTGGAACTGCTGAAAGACTAGATTCAATTTAACCAGAACAAGAATTTACAAAGAGGGAATGATGAAAACAGATAATACAATAAATAAATGATATTATAAATGATGGATAGATAAGTGTGTGGTTGGATATAGGTGGGTGGGTGGCTAGAAGGAATGGATGAATGGTTGGGTGCATACTAGATAGATGAATGGGTGGAATAGGTGGATAGATAAAATTATGGGGTTATGTGGGAGGCTGGATGAATGAACAGAGAGATAAATGGATGGAAGTGAAGTAGTGGGTTATTATTAATCACCTCTACACTTTCAATCAACACTTTCCATTTGCCAATGTTTTCACACCAAACATCTGAAAACAATTTTCAAAAAAGGAATAAATATTAGCCATTCCTAGGATGGAGAAAAACTGGGTCAATTTGGCATAATTGCAATGCATTTTATGGCTTCTACTTCATACCAAAAAACAGCCCCAAAATGCACTGTAACTCCAACTCGATCCAATGTTTTCCTTAACCTTGGGATGGCTAACAGTCTAGTGACAAGGACTGAGTATTGCATCAAATCAGCATTAGCGACCTTTAGATCTGACGACAAGTATGAGATTGAGTACCAGTATGAGTGCGAGTCTTGGTCCTGTGCATGCACGTTGATAACACTGAATCGTGATTTTTTACAGTCTAAAGTTTCAATCTATGTACACAATCACATGTACAAAAGAAAGTGACTCTAGTTAAAAGTTAAAAACTCATACTCGTACTCATCGTCGGATCTAAAGGTCTCTATTATTGTAATTACATCTTTTTACCTGTTCTTTCAATATGAAACTCAAGATGTCTCCTCTCAGTAATAAGAGCTCCAATTTCATCTTCTATCTTTTCAAGTTCCTATGAGGAACAGGTGATATTTTTGAAGCAAATTTAGTAAAATAGTAGTGGCAAGATAATGTACAGTAACACGATAAACCGATAAATGGCAAGGGTACCTATTGTTAAATAATGCAGTAACAATATTTCAATGGTAGATTTATAATATTGTGAACGGGGGGGGGGGTATTGTGAACCGGGGGGGGGGGCATGCATGGCCCCCTACAGCTAGCCCCTAGATTCACTAGTGTTTTGGCTTACTGTAGATTAATGTTGCTAGAGGTCCACTCATCTACATCCACCTCAATACTTACCTCAGATTCTTCGCCACCATAGCTTCTTTTTGTCAACTCTAATTGGTGTGTCTTGAATGAAAATCAAATTTTGATAAAATCAAAAATAAATTCATGACATAAGTGAAAGTGTCTAAGAATCAATATTATATAACATATCAGATCAAAGCACAATCCATATGCTCAGACTCCAGACTTACTTTTGCAGCTAGTCTTTGGTCTAAAACCTGCAGTTGCTTGACAATGGAATCACTTCTTTCTTCTACTGTGCTTGGCTTGCGCACTGGAAAAGACATATTAATTATAACATTTTTTACACTATCAAACATTTTTAAAGGCTTTCTGAAAATATGTCTTCTATTAACACACTTAATACATATGTACATAGTTCATTTGTACCAAAACCAAATAATTGCAATTTAGCTCAGTATGACTTCTAGAAAAACATTCAGTACTTTGCATGACATTGACTTCTATATCCCCCCACCCCCCTAGCTATATCTTCGCAATCCATGAACTTGATGAACAACCTCATTCTTTCCCTCCCACACCTTGGATTAGGGTTTGACTTTATTCTCCAACAACAGCCAGCTGTAAGTATGAAAGTATATTATATCTATAAGCATGTAAACTTTGTCATATCTAACCTGGGTTGGGGGTCCAATCAGTATGTCCAGCATCCTAAGAAAAACATTAAAACAAACAAACAAAACTTTGCTATCCTATACTAATTGGGCTATATGAAATTCTTTGTCATAACTTTTACTAGGAATTAAAACAAAGAAATGGTACTCAAGGGAATAGTATATGACGTAAAAATGGGAAAATAAAAAATTATATTTTTAGGTCTATCTAGCATATAGATAGCAAGATGAGTGTAAATATGTATATGAAATATGCATGTATTAAATATTAGAGTCATTAATATTGTTTAAGATGATGGAATGTAGAGTGCAAACAATATATCTGTGAAACTTTAGTAATACTAAATAGCACAATTTCATGCAAATACCATTGTTTTCTATTGTTTAATTAGTGTTTCGCTGATTAATTGTTTGCACTCTAACTAACCTCTTCATCAGTGGAAGGTAATTGATCATTCCAGTTTAACTCAAGGTGAGTATCATCCTTCTGTTGTGCTCGCAAGTCATCCATTTCAGCTTCTAACTGACAGACAAGCATGAAATACTCCTGGCTCAAAACAAACCTGAAATCATATGGCCAATAATCATCCATCAAAAATCAAGTGCACCCTTAAGACCATACTAAACAGTCATTTTTTGAGAGGACAGGCAGAGGATGGGTAAGAATTAGGCGTGGCTACTTAAGTTAATTACATGTATTCAGTTAACAGGTAAAGGGTAGGGCCTGGTTGTAGGAAGGGTGGGTAGTACAACTATCCAATAGATTATAAATCAATATCCAATACTAAAGTCAATGCTGATATCCAATAAATTGATCCACTGGATATGATTTATCCATCAAATAGCAGTATCCACCCTTGATACAACCAGGCCCAGATGTACCACCAATAATAGTAATAATCTATAATAATAATAATGGAATTAAAGGGTTTTATACTACCTCCTATAGAAATTATTTTCCAGGTGTTTGTAAACCTTCATCTGGGCTTCAAAAAAGCACTGCAGATCATTAGTACCATTGAGAAAACCCTCTATGTCTCTGACCAAGGTAGTGTCAAGCATAATGGACTTCTCTGATGAAGGTGTTACGTACACTTGGTAGATTTCTTGTGTGCTCTTGATGATTTCAGTAGACTTGACTAGCTTGAGATTTTCTATTGCCATCCAGAAACTACAGAAAATATATGAGGTCCAAGGGATAAGCCTGCAACCATAATGTATACCTGACCGGGTGGGGAGGGGGATTGTGGTGGTAGGTAATATTTTTTGGTGCAATATACTATGTAACATTTTGGATCCCCATTCTCTGAAAAGAGATGCACCAATTGATCTACTCAAAAGTAATTTTCTGTCCATCTCTGAATTTCACATGCCAATTAATGACTGGGGAAACATTTTTAATGATAAAGGATGACTGGGAAAACAACATAAGAAATAAGGAAAATTAGTTATTATCTAACAAAATGTCATTAATGTTTGGATTGTAATTTTATTAAGGGTTAGCTGTAGTACACTCAACAAAGGAAGCCCAATCATACTACTAGCATTTTGCATTATTACCTAAGCATATTCTTGCTATGGGTGTGGTTCTGTAGGTAAGACATGAAGAAGCTTCTAGCTAGACTATTATCCATAATTTCACTGAAACCAAGTACTTTTGTAGCCTTATTAGCTGGTTTTGGAACAACTTTTGCCTTGTCCGATGTCGTAGTTTGACTTTTCTGCTGTTCAGTTGGATTGTGTGATGTATAATCTGGGCCACCTAAGGATCGCAACAGTTAAAACACAATCTATAGACCTCTATTGATGACTCTTGAAACTCCAGTGTATACAGGCTTAGCCTCACTTCTGAGGTCGGTAAACTAAAGCAGAAATTATAATAACATTCAAGGCCAATTTTCTAATATTCTAATAGCTATTAATTACCTAATAAAGTTGTAAAAGAATACACTGTGTTTTAAGGGTCGTCAATAGGTTGGGCATAATTTTTTTCCATTTTAGATCATGTGTTATTCTCTTCACCATAAGATGCTTTATACAGCTATTTCAAAAAGGGTTGGTGAAAGTTTATTTTTTGTATCTTGCATACCAAGTCTGAAATACACTAAGGGCATTCAATAAGCAAAATGTCACAATGGAATTTTATTTATAGAATTTTCCCAAACTTTGTCTGCACGTTTTCTTTTCACACAATCTTATTCATACCTAACAGCTTTATTCTTTTCTCACACTGTGCCTTGGCAACAGTACACTGGTTGATGTAGCGCTTCAGGTTTCTTGACCTCAGTTGAGAGTCTTTCTTAAGAGGTTGATTTGTCTCCTCTTGTTTCAACTTTTCAATGCCTTTTAAATTATTGATTGTTGTTGCTTGCATGATTTCAGCAATTATGTGATATCTGAAGAAAGACGGAATAAATATATTTTTTCTTCTTTTACAACTTCTCAAGGCCTATGTACATGGTTTTATCTAGTAAATTGAATCTGGGACAGCACAATAAAATATATAAAAATCTGTAAACCTTCCGAATTTTCCAGCAGCCTTTTCCTCCAATTAACAATCCACCCCCTCCCCTCCCCTACCTCTCCCTACACTAACTTTAGCTACCTTTTATCTTGCTTTTATCTTGTTCCAAGAGAGTCATGCTAGATTAATTATGTCAATCGCAGGGATTGGATGTGAAGCAACCCCCTTGTGAAACCCAAAAAATGGGGAATGTCAAGGATTGCAATGGGTACAAAGAATGGGTGGCATAGCAGTGGGAGCTCTTGCCTCTCATTGATGCAAACTGGGTTTGAGTACTGCCAGGCTAGCTAGGCTTAGTGACATATATGAGTAGAGTTGTTTGTTGGTTCTCTCCTGTGCTTTGAGGGTTTTTCTCAGGTTCTCTGATTTTCCTCCCTCTACGAAAATCATATCCTAAATTCTAATAGGATCTTGGAATGAGGGCCAAAAGTTTAATAGCCACAGGCTATTATAGTGCTACCCTCATAAAAACAAGAAACAACCTAGGACAGGATCTTATTTGAAGCACTCCAAAAAGTGGGTGGGCTAGCAATGCAAGTTAAGGACTGTATGTGGAGCACCCACAAAAATAGGCTTGGATCGGAAAATATGGCAGACTAGTGTACCTTAATGACTAAAATAAGGGGAAGTGGGCACAGAGGTAAAAAGTTAGTGCACATAAAAAAAGATAGGGCAATACCTCCCTTTGCTTATTTCTCCCTCTCAACATGCAGTCCCTGCCGATGAAATTTTTTAATATATAAGGTAAGGAAAAAACTTATTGTCCCTGTTGATATGGCTGCTACAGGAAAAGGGATCGATCGGGCACTCCTATTTTAAAATCATTTCATATATAGTCCATATCCTTTCCCTTGGGTCACTAAAAGTACTGTAAGGAACTCACCTCATTTGTTTTAAAGTTTCAACAGAATTACAGGTGTTGATCATCCGAATAAAGTCTTCATAGGTCTCTGCATAAGCATAACGTGGTTTATGCTTGGCTGTCAATGCTTCTTTTGCCTCTAAATGGATTAACAATGTCTGATTGATGTAATCTGGATCACAGATCATCTCTGCTAAAGGCTTAATCACTGAAAACGTCAGAACCTCTCTAAGAAGACATCTCATTCCAGCACAATTAGAATTCTGCTCAGGCAGAAGACAGTGTAAGAGAACATCCGTGATTTTTCTAATATAATCAACTTCAGCTTTCTTACTTGACAGACAGGGATGTAAGACAAATGGCACAGGTGTTTCTGTAGTGATCCGGTTATCTGCTAACCTCAGGTTTTGGAAATGCGTCGTCAAGATTTCGACAACATCACTGGAAAGAAACCTCACCGTATCAACGTTCTTCAATCTTTCAACTGTATTAATAATGACAGCCCATAGCTCTTCGGTCATTAGATCTACAAACGCTACTTCATCCTTGCCAAGAACCCGAAACCAAGACAAACAGAAGTCCCTTATGAAGAAATCAAGAATCTCCTGGATGCTCTTGTCCACAGAACGCGAGATGACAGTTTCGTGCTTGTATGGTCTTTGAACGGCGTTCAGGGTTTTCTTCTCGAGAAAGCGCGAAACAGCGTAGAATTTCGACGAAAGCTTTGGAGTTTGTGGTATCTTTTGTTTTCCAGAGCCAAGATACATGACTATTCCAGTTAAAATGCCAAGAACAGAAGCGCAAACGTAGACCAATGTCGAAAAAAGGGAATGGAAAATCCCCAGCTGCCATAACAGAAGGAACACTACCCCACACGCGCCGAGCATGTACAGCCGCATTATTTTTACTTCTGAGCGAATAAACCACACAGATCGGTGCTTCTTCTCTTTACTCGCAGTAAGAAGTATTACAGCTACATTTTGAATGAATTTTGCGTGTCAAATAAAAGAAAATCAGGATTTATGTAGCGTTTCTGTTATTTCTCGATCTCTTTTGCGGTTTGCAAAATACCTTGAGCCTGCAATCTGAAGTTTACCTGTACAGCGAAGTACCTTTTCTTTCCACAGGAAACCCAAGCAATGTACTTTCTCCGTATTACGAAGGAACGGATGTGAAATAATAGCAATCCATCGAATTTTAGCACTTTTACGTTGAAAATTGAAAAATGGTCCATATTCACACCTTTCTCTAAGATATTAGTTATAAATTCGATTTGAAAATTAGTCATTTTTCGCATTTTTGCAAAAAAACATGGATTATAGGGTTTTCATGGGAAATGGGCCATACAGACACCTTCACTCCAAACAAAAAGAATTATTCTCTGAAATTAGAAAATCTGTCATGTCATTTTAGAGCACATGGTACCCCTGACCCTTGATATAAGTTACTAGTGTGGTGTAGTGTGGAGTGTAATTCTAGTAGTCTAGATTCAGTGTCCTATCGATTAAGTAAATACCCTGAAAGACCCGAGATGAAAGGTAAGTTCTGTGTTTGATATGCCTGGGGTAAGAAGATGTCAATACGGCCAGCTGATCTGAACTATTGACGTACAAATATGGGGTCACTGTAATGATGAGATATCATGGTAACTTTAATAACTGGTCATTTGTACAGTTGAGTTACAGTCTCTTAGCGTGGAGCGGACGAGCGAGAGACTGTGGAAAAGTCTAGGATTTCTGTATGACTGGTCCCAATCCACACTCGATCCACTGGTCTCAATCCACACATAGATGATCAGGTGAAGTCTTGTCATAAATGGCTCCCCACATTAATTTTTAAATATCATTTATTACGATTATTACATAAAAATATGTAAATAACAATCATGAAACAAGAATAGTGATGTTTTCGTAGATTGGCAAAAAAAATGTAAACAATTGCCAAATTTAATGTCGTACATAAAAATATGAACAGGCCTACCTCCTAGGGGTGTTTGGAAAATACTAGAAAACAGTATTGCAGCTGGAAATTTCTTGTTTAAAGTTACTCCCCTATCAAATACGGTGAAGATAATTCGGTTTTACAGTGGATATGAAGTCGCGAAAGAAATTGTCAAACTGCCTGTTGTGCTCGCATAAATATGATGAGTAAAGGGTGCAATCCGCATCGAAGAACATCTTTGATTTCTCCACCTAAGGTTTTAATCCAAATCAAAAGTTTTTAAGACTTTGGAGCTCTGGCTACCTGCGCAGATAGATAGGGTCTATTAAAGTGCACGCATATGATATTACCTTGAAAAAATTGCACAAATTCAAACAAATTAGTAAGTTCAGTGACTTTGTACAATTTCACGAATATAGATGTGAAATGCTCTCTAATGTGTATAATTATTATGATATCTATTTCGCGGTTTTAATGACTCATAAAAATACGCTTATAAAGATAAATAACTTTAGAAATCTTCGTTTTCATTGGTTGCGGAATTGAGCTGCGCAGGGCATTGTGGATATTCTATTGTCCCATAAGCCCCTTGGGTCACGAGCGAAAAAAAAAACATGGAGGAGGAATATGAAGAGGAACGAAAAACATCGCTATTAGATGGTAAGAAACTTTCGGAAGCTAAAAAATAACTCTCGTATTATGTAATTTGAATGTTTTATACTTCTCTGTTGGCGTTTTTTTCTGGTATTTGCTGTCTTTTCGTTGAATTAGCGAGTGTTTTTGTGGCACGTGCGAAGTTGTCATGGATTTACTGTAGAAACAAGTTTTCAAACATTCCTTTTGTGTTCATAGGATGGTTTTCTTATCTTTGAACAGTTAAAATATGTGTATTAATATTTTTTTGAACACTTTTGCCCAATTTTCCATTCCTTTAAAAGAATTTCTAAGACCAATTTTCTTTTCCAGAAATGTTCAGTGGACTTCTTGTTCATGAGTTGAAAGTAATTGAAAATTCAATTCATTCAATGCATTGTTACCACTGCTTTTGAAGACCACAAACTCATTTGTACAGGCTAAGACTTGTTTATGAGTCAGCTATTAACAGACAACATTACAATTCTGTGGGATTTCAACACAATAGTATGGTTCAAGGTATACAGTCTTTACATTACAATTAATTTTTTTTAATTGTTAGCTTTTAAATGAAGCTAAGCCTTTACGAATGAGTCTTTAGTCATAAGATGCTGCAATATTGGACTATTGGAATTTCATTAGGGAGAGAGACATATTTTATTCTATTGGATTTTTCTGTTTAAATAAATTCCCATTCAATTCCCATTATTAAAAAAACATATTTATTTGACAATTTCAGAGGTTTTGGCTATGAATAAATAGGCCCTTTGCAGTTAACAGTCACATGTCTGTACTGGAAGGCAAAATTTTGTTTTTATATTAAATTGGTGATTCTTTTTAGCTATTTGTAAAGAAATGAATGCAAGACGTGTATCCATTGTGTTACAGAATGCAGTTTTATTATGATCTCTTGAAACAGGTTGAAGAAAGTTTGTTTGCTCACCAGTATAATCACCCATGGGAATTAAAAATGTTCATTCATTTGCTGTCAGTGAATATAATCAGCACATGATTACTGAGCTGCAAAGGGCTTACTCCCATTCCATTCCCATTATTATAAAGACATATTTATTTGATTCCCAGTTCAAAGCTTTTGGTTGGGAATTCATTCCCATGACTGAGAAAATGTATTTAATCTCCAATCGTGAGTGTTTATTGGAAAATAATTGTTGTCCATCAAATTGATCCCAATAATTTACTGAATGTTGGTTTATTATAATTATTTTCTTTTCTCAATATGTAAAGAATTTCCCTCCAATATTTTGAAATAGGAATAGGACATTTGACTACCATTCCCAAAATGCTTCATGAAATTTCATGAAAGAAAATTCATGAAGCATTTTGGGATTTTTAGGATAATTAGGAAAAACAAATTTGAATAAGAAAGAAAACTTATGAAGCATTTTGGGAATGGTAGTGAAATGATGCAATCATGCAAATGGCTTATTGAAAATGGTTTCCTGTGATGGCTGAGCTACAGCAGTAAATCTAATTTGGCTGGTCATAATGAGCAATAACTTAAACACAGGACTCATTATAGCAGAAAGATTTAATCTAGACTGACTTATGGAATCAGTCTCTCTATTAATCGATTTATAAGTAATGACTTTCCTAGACTTGAATTTTCTATTTTCATTTCAGGTGAGGGACAATATCTGGAGATAGACTTACTTTGCTCCCTCAGTATTGTTGCTAATCATATTTACTAGTAAGTTAATGTATTACTCTCGCTAATGAAAATAGTTCAAACATTAATGAGCAAAACATTACAGCTGCGGAAGGGGTCATGAGTGAGTGCTGCTGGTCTTTAAGGTGTTTCAATACAGTTTCGTGATCACCAAACAGAACTTGTTCAATCGTTAAGTTGACAATGATCTGTTTTCTGGATCATTCTAGAATTTATACCAGTTGTTGGTCTTGGTTTGAAGTTTGTACTAATGTATATTTTATTAAAATCAAAGTCTTCAATGCTAGATTATTTGAGAAAAATCTAAAATTAAAAAACATAAAAGTGTGCATGATTCAGATGTGCTGTAGAAAAACTGTTAACTACTATGAATCCCCAATTCATGACAAACAAAATATCAAGGATTTAAAGAAATTCTTAATATGTTAGATTTGGAGAAAATCGCACAAACATTTCATACTCTCAGTTTTGTTTATTGCTTTTGCCCACTCAGTTCATTTCATGGTTCTATTGGGAAAAAATGAAATTTTTTCTTTTGATTCTCGGTTTTCACAAAGAGTCCTTCTTGTGAAATGGTTATTTCATCTGTGCTAACAATGCTCATTATTGTAACGTTAATTATCTTGTATATATGCATGATAACCTCTATTTGTTTTACAGATCCAAAGGCCTCTTAGGAGTGTGAAAGAACTAACACTGATTACTGTGACACTACTGTAACTGCGGTCACTTAGACCAGTTAGACACAGTGAAACAATCAAAATGTGATATGAAAACAACTATGAGTGCCAGAGCATGGACAAGAACCTGTAATTCATCTCAGTATGGTGTTTCAGCACAAATCAGGTAAGTAAATATTATAGTTGTTCAGATGGTGATATAACCCAAGTTTTAGGCCCATGCAAGGGAAGGGGGCAGGGGAGGAGATCAGAGGGAAGAAAGTGGACCTTGTGTTGAGTTTCCATATTCTGGATGCACATCTGATTGGACAATGATTTACCAGAAGTATAATTAAAAATCTTCCACTTCATCACTAAATTATCGGAGAGATATATTTATTAACAGGTTACCTGTGGTAACACAGGTCATGGAATACCTTTTTAACTTGTGGATATGTGAAGCATAGAGACAAGTTATTGTGAGGGGATCAGCATATGCAAGTGTGTCACTCACTTCGTAAGTCATCTGCTTACGGAGGTTACATAAGACTTATTTTCAGACTTCATACATTTCTAAGATAATGACTAGCACTGACCTAAGCATGCTTACACTAGCACAATGACCCTCAATAGAATTAGGGTGAGGTGGGGATAAACCTCAATAGAATTAGGGTGAGGTGGGGATCAACCTCAATAGAATTAGGGTGAGGTGGGGATCAACCTCAATAGAATTAGGGTGAGGTGGGGATAAACCTCAACAGGGTGAGGTGGGGATAAACCTCAACAGGGTGAGGTGGGGATAAACCTCAATAGGGTAAGGTGGGAATAAACCTCAATAGGGTGAGGTGGGGATAAACCTCAATAGAATTAGGGTGAGGTGGGGATAAACCTCAATAGATTTAGGGTGAGGTGGGGATAAACCTCAATAGAATTAAGGTGAGGTGGGGATAAACCTCAATAGAATTAGGGTGAGGTGGGGATAAACCTCAACAGGGTGAGGTGGGGATAAACCTCAATAGGGTAAGGTGGGAATAAACCTAAATAGGGTGAGGTGTTGATTAACCTCAATAGAATTAGGGTGAGGTGAGGATAAACCTCAATAGAATTAGGGTGAGGTGGGGATAAACCTCAATAGAATTAGGGTGAGGTGTTGATAAACCTCGACAGGGTGAGGTGTTGATAAACCTCAATAGAATTAGGGTGAGGTGGGGATAAACCTCAATAGAATTAGGGTGAGGTGGGGATAAACCTCAACAGGGTGAGGTGGGGATAAACCTCAATAGAATTAGGGTGAGGTGGGGATAAACCTCAATAGAATTAGGGTGAGGTGGGGATAAACCTCAACAGGGTGAGGTGGGGATAAACCTCAATAGAATTAGGGTGAGGTGGGGATAAACCTCAATAGAATTAGGGTGAGGTGGGGATAAACCTCAATAGAATTAGGGTGAGGTGTTGATAAACCTCAGTAGAATTAGGGTGAGGTGGGGATAAACCTCAATAGAATTAGGGTGAGGTGGGGATAAACCTCAATAGAATTAGGGTGAGGTGGGGATAAACCTCAATAGAATTAGGGTGAGGTGGGGACAAACCTCAATAGAATTAGGGTGAGGTGGGGATAAACCTCAATAGAATTAGGGTGAGGTGGGGATAAACCTCAGCAGAATTAGGGTGAGGTGGGGATAAATCTCAATAGAATTAGGGTGAGGTGGGGATAAACCTCAAGAGAAATAGGGTGACATGTACTTGTATTGGGTACTCAAGGATATTTTGTACATTGTTTTCAGGAAAAGGCAAGTGATGTACTTGGGGTTTTTTGGTAGGGTTGCAGAATTTGGCACTTGGCATTTTTTCAAACCTAGTTGATTTGACTTGGAAATCTTTAAACTTTGAATTCTCTGGACTTGTCTTGTAATGCATGTTGTGTTTAAAAAATAAAGATTTACAATGGACTTAGTATGTTTTCTCTGTATTTTTCATTAATTCCATCTTTACCATCTCCACGCCCTTTTTGACAATTGCCACCCTAAGTGCCGCCAGCACCAATACCTCCTCGAGGTCTTGCCAGCACCAATACCTCCTAGAGGTCTGGCCAGCACCACCACCTCCTCGAGGTCCCACCAGCACAGATTGTTGCTACCCCCGCTTACCAGGACCACAGCAGTAAAATTACTGTCCCGACAACAGCCATCTTATGAAACCATACCAGAAACTCCTCTAATGGTGAACACTGGTGATAAGAATATCAGACTCTGAACTCCCTACAGACCCATGAGAGTACCTCGATGGCATGGCAGCCTTTGTACTGTGAGGATTATTGCAAGTAGGAGAATTACAAAATAACCACACCCCCACTATCCTTAGGTTTTACTGCACAACAGTGATTTATAATGCATTGTGAGTGACGTGATCTATAATGCATTCAATTAAGTATTAATATATTCAGAGTCTGCTGGGGGACGGCCTTTAATGTATTCAATTAAGTATTAATGTATTCACAAACAGCTGAGGGACTGGGCCTATAATTTATTCAATTAAGTATTAATGTATTCACAAACAGCTGAGGGACTGGGCCTATAATTTATTCAATTAAGTATTAATGCATTCACAAACAGCTGAGGGACTGGGCCTATAATTTATTCAATTAAGTATTAATGTATTCACAAACAGCTGAGGGACTGGGCCTATAATTTATTCAATTAAGTATTAATGCATTCACAAACAGCTGAGGGACTGGGCCTATAATTTATTCAATTAAGCATTAATGTATTCACAAACAGCTGAGGGACTGGGCCTATAATTTATTCAATTAAGTATTAATGTATTCACAAACAGCTGAGGGACTGGGCCTATAATTTATTCAATTAAGTATTAATGTATTCACAAACAGCTGAGGGACTGGGCCTATAATTTATTCAATTAAGTATTAATGTATTCACAAACAGCTGAGGGACTGGGCTTATAATTTATTCAATTAAGTATTAATGTATTCACAAACAGCTGAGGGACTGGGCCTATAATTTATTCAATTAAGTATTAATGTATTTACATGGGTGAGTGAGAGGCTATATGTAGAGGAATCTATCGTTCCAGATGACATGGCTGCGGCGTGAGTAAGGCTCATAGTAATTATGTTATCATGAAATAGAACGATTAAAGCACAACACTTGAAGTAAGGTATTTTTGATTTTGCAATTGGATTTTAAGGTTCATTTTCAGCTTGTGATAACTGTAAATTTTGGATAATGACATTTTTCCATATTTGTGGCATTTTAGGATTTATATGATAATTTACATTTACCATCCCATTTTGTATGCTTATTTATTGTTAGTTAAGTGTTTTAGGGCATCGAACAAAATGGACTTTTGAATTTGGGTTCCCTTTAGGAAATTCCTAGCTATGCTCCTCCACCCCCTCCCCCTTCACCCAATGCTGAACTCTTGGTATTTGGTAACATTTTCCATTTGTCTTTTCTTTAGTTGATTATTATAGTTTTGTTGCTGTAGGTAAACTGTAAACATATCACTGTTGTACACACCCATGAATAGTAAGATATGATTATTTATACTGCTACTCACACTAACCTTCACAGTGACTGTCATTTACGCCATCAGCGCACTCCCATAAAATCTGCAAAGAGCCATCACCTAATATCCTTACCCACAACCTTCAGCAAGAGAACAGGCAACTGATAATGGCAACAAGGTTAGACTCTGTCAGGTTAATCGGTAATTTTTTTGCACTGTCTGACGATGATACCTAGCCTGGTAGGGCAACTTCGGTTAGCACTGATAGGGCCTTGTGGGATCACTCTTTGTCTGGCCCCTACCCTTAGACCTGTCCGGCATGGGTGACCCTAACAGGAGTACATGACTCCCGCCGGCATAGCTCTAGGGGTCACTGGGACACGCAAACCGCCTCACCACGATAAGGTGGCAATCCCATCGAGACGGGTTAGGACCTTGTGTGACTGGTATCAAGTGTATAGAGTGTGTGCAACCATGTGACTCAAAATACATTGAGATATAAATAACGATGAAACAGCCACCATCTTGGTTGATCTAACAAGAGAAGCTGATGAGGAATGCTTTGTTATCGTCAACCAAGACAGCGGCGATGAAGTAACATGCACCTACTCTATTTCATTTTTCTGGTGTACAAAAAAATAGTCATGTTAGGGAGTGTTTTAAACTAGTAAAGAATTCCTAGTAGATTTTGGGAAAAAATCTTAAACTAGCAGCCAATATCATGATATTAATTTGTTCAAAATTCAAATAATATTAAAACTGGAATAAACTGAATTAAAAAAAAAACCATTTCATTTGTGATTTCTTTTTGAATTCAATTATTTATAGTCTTAGAGGTTTTGAATGAAACAAACTTATGCTCTTATAACCTTTCTGTGATGGATTACAGTGTGCTGAAAATAGTGTTGAATGATGAAGTTTTCCATAAAAGTATTGTAAACCATAAAGAAAACATTCCTACAAAAACACATTAAATATTTTGTGAAATAAACTTGATTGCAGGACTCAAAATAGCAGCAAAAAATACAATCTCTATTTCCTGATTGCAAGTAAGATAAAATAATTGTCACCCATGATGTTGAGAATAATGTCAACAGAAATATTCAGTCAAAATTCACTTGTCAAGGAACACTTGTCACAAACATTTGTGTTATTTTGAGCCCTGCGCAGGCCTTTTCTGAGTTTGATAAACAGGATGCATTGTGGTCTA
This sequence comes from Actinia equina, assembly GCA_011057435.1. Taxonomy (NCBI): domain Eukaryota; kingdom Metazoa; phylum Cnidaria; class Anthozoa; order Actiniaria; family Actiniidae; genus Actinia; species Actinia equina. The sequence continues at coordinate 21,666 of WHPX01001021.1, forward strand.
GCTTGGGTACAAAGGACACGGCATGATGGACAGTGTTACCTCTATTAAGGTGCCCCCCTCTGGGCCGAGCCAAGTGGCTGCTTAATAGAGGTTGGCCACTTAATGGAGATACTACAACTCACCAGATAACCACATAATGGCTAGATAATGCAGCTATATTGATTGTGTGTTAGCAATTTGTGACTATGATTATAACAACATTTGAATTAAATCATTTTGTAACTCCCTCTAGAAACTCTTTGAGAACTTTCACTGTTGCACTGTAATTTCCACTGAAACTACTGTAAAAATGTTTCTAAACAAGAACCACCATGATACTGGATGTTTGAGTTGAATTGAAGGCTTGTAAGCTTGTCACAATGAAGATTAAAGAAGAATTTGCTGCTGTTATCAAGCTCATAACATTGTAAGGATCACCAATAGGACTTTGTGGCCATTGAGGTATAATAGCATTTAGGACCACAAAATAGTGGCTGCAGCTGCTCAATAGAGGTGGCCATTGTATAGAGGTATTAAATACAGTACTTGAGTGACAAATATTTGGGGACTTTGAAAAGTGGCCACTACATCTTCAAGGGTTTTTCTCTTGCACTCTCCTCTCATGGTGTCATATGTGCTTCAAGGGCTTTTATCTTGGGCCCCAGCTTTCTTCCCTAGACAAAACCAACTTCTTAATTCAATGTATGGTATTTGAGTGAAAAGTCTTAAGGTTCTGCTATGCTATGCAATTTTCTCAGCAACTTGTCTCACATTGCTTAACTTGCAGCATTGCTAGTTTTTCCTTTCTAAATATGGATATACAGTGAAACCTCTCTGAGACAGACACTCTAAGGACTGCACCAAGTGTTTGTCTCAGAGAGGTGTCTGTCTTATACATAGATTACGTAATATGACACCTGATAAAAAAAGTTGTACAATCATGTGAGAATGCACTGTACAAATGATAACATCATTACTGTAGATTGTTTAGTACAATAACTTCTATCACCTGCAGTTTTAAATGTTAAAGTAAAGTACATTAATGTTGTACATAACATATCCATATTTATCTACACCGACTGTGGTTAGTGCAGAATAGATGTGTAGTCATTATGAGTTCTGTAAATGAACACTGTATATGTATGCCGTACCTTGTTGTGTACAAATTACTAAAAAGAAATTACTTAAAAGATACAGTTACTTCCTTAGTATTTATTTATCTGTGTAATCAAATCACAATTTGTCTGTTGACCTCTTCAAAGTGTCCGTAGTGCATCTTACAGAGTGTTCGTTTTATAGAGTATAGATACAGTAAAATGACCATCGACAGGCAGGTACTGGAAAAGGTGTGTGTCTTATCTGCGTGTCCACTTAGAGAGGTTTCACTGTAATCAAAGGTGCTTTAAGTTGAGATGTGAATGACAGATTGCTTTTATGCAATTAACAAGCATGAGAGATGGTTTGAAGTGTACTGTAGTGGTTCTCTAACATCCCTCTGATATTGGTTAGTAATGATGAGTTCGGGGAGATGGAACCACCATTAAAAGTGGTCATCCGAGCCACTTGAAACCCTATAAACATTTGCAGATGTAATTTTAAAGGCAGCACCTTCTCCTCAGTCATTTTAAGACCCTGAGTGTTGGTCCAGCAGGGACGCGAACCATGACCTCCTGCACGAAAGTCTGATGCTCAACCAACTGAGCCAACTGGTTGGTGGTTCAGCAACTTGCAACATATATTTTGGCTTCTTGGGGGGAAAATGTGAAATGTGCGCATACATTCAGTTGAAATTGTAAGAAAGGTTGTTGGAGAAGTGATACACAGTGCAATATTATTGTTGATGTCTTTAGCATGAGTATTTCTACGATAGACAGCGCTTGCAACGAAAGACATTTTGCTAGTTGTCAGTGATTGTATAGGAGACTGGCCTTTATGAGAAATATATAAGTTTTCATATAAACTTGGATGTAGCTTTATACAGGAATGTGTGTGTGTGGTCACTAAAACACTATGTACAGTATGTTACCATGATATCACAGCTTGTTTAGAAGGGAGAGAATGATCAGCAAAAAAATAATTGGGACTCCTTTACCTCTACAACTGAATTAATAGCTCTGAATAATATCTGGTTTTAATTTTTTTTTAAACCTTTGTTTATCCTACAATATATATAGTATATGGTTGGTATTAATGCTTCCGTTAGTTCTAAAGAGTCAGTACTTATTAGGCTTACTGGGCTATTCCTTCTTGATAATTTGGGCTATACGTCTAATATTGGGAGTACAGCGTATGGAACATCAAGGTGTAAATTTGCAAAAAGCAATACTATATTCATCTAACTGAAATAATGAATATAACCTGGTATTTAATTAAAAGAATATGGAACTGTAATGGTATTTTTTAAGTAAGCTTAAACTAAAATGAACCAGTGGAATCAGGGAGGGGTGCGCACACCCTGCACCTCTCCCCTGGATCTGCAACTGGGTTTAATTAAATCTAAAAAATCGAACTGGTTCATAGATACAGTATTCAAAAAGCATCATTATTTTACTCATGGTTTACATGAAAGCTATTTTAAATTTATATTTTCAAAATGGCCAGCATTCAGTATTACTAGTTACAACAAAAACACTAAAGCCTTACATGACGTCATCTCATTAACATATTGGAAGTATAAACCTTCATAACTTAGAGACGCATCACTCAAATCAAGAAATATTTAACCAATCAACTATTTACTTTATGCAGAACCGGTACTGAATGTATTGTCAAAGGGTTCATTTACAATGTACGATTTTTAGTTCAAAACTGATTCAGAGCAAAAATGAAACGACAGTTCAAAATAGAATGCCTTTTTAAAGGACGAAGAAACCCAGAAAACACGAAATAAACCTTATCATAGCATTTGTATGGATTAGTGTAGTATATAAGCATTTCTTACCGGATAAAGGATGGTATTCTAATCCACGTTTTTCTCCTTTTTCCGCCATCTTGTTTGTTTATGTTTTTGATAAAGCTCGCACAGCATCATGGGACACCACAGGGATACCATGTAGAAAATAAACCATAATGGACAAGAGTGAAAACCCTGTCTAATGGAATCAGACGAGTATAAATTTGATTCCTTAAAAGTTTACAGTACCTTTTCACCATACCACTACCACTCATGTAATGTGTTCTTTTAGGTACCCGCAAAACCCGTATAATTTCAGAGGAACGTGATCATCGTGGATGATTCTACACTAAGACAGACAGTCTGGGGCAATGTCTCTTCTCGTCTCTTCACTTCAAGGTCTCTTCACTTTTCTTTTCTTCTATTCACTACACTTCACTTCACTTCACTTCACTTCACTTCACTTTACTTTTCTTCACATCACTTCACCTCACTTCATTTCACTTCTCTTTCCCTCACTTCTCTTCACTTCACTTTGCTTCTCTTTTCCTCACTTCTCTTCTCTTCGCTTCACTTCTCTTCACCTCTCTTTTCCTCACCTTTCTTCACTTCATTTTTCTTCTCTTCATTTCTTTTCTCTTCTCTTCTCTTTTCTTTTGAGGAAAAGAGAAGCAAAGTTAACAAAATCAAATTTATACTGATTCCATTAGACAGGGTTTTCACTCTTGTCCATTTGGAATAAACCCAACAAAAGAGCGATGGACTTATGGTTTGTTTTCTACATGGTATCCCTGTGGTGTCCCATGATGCTGTGCGAGCTTTATCAAAAACATAAACAAACAAGATGGCGGAAAAAGGAGAAAAACGTGGATCAGAATACCATCCTTTATCCGGTAAGAAATGCTTATATACTACACTAATCCATACAAATGCTATGATAAGGTTTATTTCGTGTTTTCTGGGTTTCTTCGTCCTTTAAAAAGGCATTCTATTTTGAACTGTCGTTTCATTTTTGCTCTGAATCAGTTTTGAACTAAAAATCGTACATTGTAAATGAACCCTTTGACAATACATTCAGTACCGGTTCTGCATAAAGTAAATAGTTGATTGGTTAAATATTTCTTGATTTGAGTGATGCGTCTCTAAGTTATGAAGGTTTATACTTCCAATATGTTAATGAGATGACGTCATGTAAGGCTTTAGTGTTTTTGTTGTAACTAGCAATACTGAATGCTGGCCATTTTGAAAATATAAATTTAAAATAGCTTTCATGTAAACCATGAGTAAAATAATGATGCTTTTTGAATACTGTATCTATGAACCAGTTCGATTTTTTAGATTTAATTAAACCCAGTTGCAGATCCAGGGGAGAGGTGCAGGGTGTGCGCACCCCTCCCTGATTCCACTGGTTCATTTTAGTTTAAGCTTACTTAAAAAATACCATTACAGTTCCATATTCTTTTAATTAAATACCAGGTTATATTCATTATTTCAGTTAGATGAATATAGTATTGCTTTTTGCAAATTTACACCTTGATGTTCCATACGCTGTACTCCCAATATTAGACGTATAGCCCAAATTATCAAGAAGGAATAGCCCAGTAAGCCTAATAAGTACTGACTCTTTAGAACTAACAGAAGCATTAATACCAACCATATACTATATATATTGTAGGATAAACAAAGGTTTAAAAAAAAATTAAAACCAGATATTATTCAGAGCTATTAATTCAGCTGTAGAGGTAAAGGAGTCCCAATTATTTTTTTGCTGATCATTCTCTCCCTTCTAAACAAGCTGTGATATCATGGTAACATACTGTACATAGTGTTTTAGTGACCACACACACACATTCCTGTGACCACACACACACATTCCTGTACCTTTGTACCCGATAAAGTGCTCTTCATTTTAGCATTCAACAAATAATAATTATTTGCTAAATACTAAAATGAAGAGGACTTTATCGGGTACAAAGGTACAAGAATGTTATTGTTATATAATGACTTGTGTCTTTATACATAAAGAATACTAATGAGGATGACTTTAACAGAGAGATAAAGCTACATCCAAGTTTATATGAAAACTTGTATATTTCTCATAAAGGCCAGTCTCCTATACAATCACTGACAACTAGCAAAATGTCTTTCGTTGCAAGCGCTGTCTATTGTAGAAATACTCATGCTAAAGACATCAACAATAATATTGCACAGTGTATCACTTCTCCAACAACCTTTCTTACAATTTCAACTGAATGTATGCGCACATTTCACATTTTCCCCCCAAGAAGCCAAAATATATGTTGCAAGTTGCTGAACCACCAACCAGTTGGCTCAGTTGGTTGAGCATCAGACTTTCGTGCAGGAGGTCATGGTTCGCGTCCCTGCTGGACCAACACTCAGGGTCTTAAAATGACTGAGGAGAAGGTGCTGCCTTTAAAATTACATCTGCAAATGTTTATAGGGTTTCAAGTGGCTCGGATGACCACTTTTAATGGTGGTTCCATCTCCCCGAACTCATCATTACTAACCAATATCAGAGGGATGTTAGAGAACCACTACAGTACACTTCAAACCATCTCTCATGCTTGTTAATTGCAGGCATGGTAGGTTAGGGTATATTGTGATGAACTTTATCTAGGACTTTATCTAGGCCTAGGAGAAAAAAACTGCCTTTAGTTTGATTTGAGAAAAAAAAAGAAAACTAAAGTAGTACCTCTATTCAGCGGCCACCCTCTATGTAGTGGCCACTTTTCAAAGTCCCCAAATATTTGTCACTCAAGTACTGTATTTAATACCTCTATACAATGGCCACCTCTATTGAGCAGCTGCAGCCACTATTTTGTGGTCCTAAATGCTATTATACCTCAATGGTCACAAAGTCCTATTGGTGATCCTTACAATGTTATGAGCTTGATAACAGCAGCAAATTCTTCTTTAATCTTCATTGTGACAAGCTTACAAGCCTTCAATTCAACTCAAACATCCAGTATCATGGTGGTTCTTGTTGAGAAACATTTTTACAGTAGTTTCAGTGGAAATTACAGTGCAACAGTGAAAGTTCTCAAAGAGTTTCTAGAGGGAGTTACAAAATGATTTAATTCAAATGTTGTTATAATCATAGTCACAAATTGCTAACACACAATCAATATAGCTGCATTATCTAGCCATTATGTGGTTATCTGGTGAGTTGTAGTATCTCCATTAAGTGGCCAACCTCTATTAAGCAGCCGCTTGGCTCGGCCCAGAGGGGGGCACCTTAATAGAGGTAACACTGTCCATCATGCCGTGTCCTTTGTACCCAAGCTAGACCACAATGCATCCTGTTTATCAAACTCAGAAAAGGCCTGCGCAGGGCTCAAAATAACACAAATGTTTGTGACAAGTGTTCCTTGACAAGTGAATTTTGACTGAATATTTCTGTTGACATTATTCTCAACATCATGGGTGACAATTATTTTATCTTACTTGCAATCAGGAAATAGAGATTGTATTTTTTGCTGCTATTTTGAGTCCTGCAATCAAGTTTATTTCACAAAATATTTAATGTGTTTTTGTAGGAATGTTTTCTTTATGGTTTACAATACTTTTATGGAAAACTTCATCATTCAACACTATTTTCAGCACACTGTAATCCATCACAGAAAGGTTATAAGAGCATAAGTTTGTTTTATTCAAAACCTCTAAGACTATAGATAATTGAATTCAGAAAGAAATCACAAATGAAATGTTATTTTTTTAATTCAGTTTATTCCAGTTTTAATATTATTTGAATTTTGAACAAATTAATATCATGATATTGGCTGCTAGTTTAAGATTTTTTCCCAAAATCTACTAGGAATTCTTTACTAGTTTAAAATACTCCCTAACATGACTATTTTTTTGTACACCAGAAAAATGAAATAGAGTAGGTGCATGTTACTTCATCGCCGCTGTCTTGGTTGACGATAACAAAGCATTCCTCATCAGCTTCTCTTGTTAGATCAACCAAGATGGTGGCTGTTTCATCGTTATTTATATCTCAATGTATTTTGAGTCACATGGTTGCACACACTCTATACACTTGATACCAGTCACACAAGGTCCTAACCCGTCTCGATGGGATTGCCACCTTATCGTGGTGAGGCGGTTTGCGTGTCCCAGTGACCCCTAGAGCTATGCCGGCGGGAGTCATGTACTCCTGTTAGGGTCACCCATGCCGGACAGGTCTAAGGGTAGGGGCCAGACAAAGAGTGATCCCACAAGGCCCTATCAGTGCTAACCGAAGTTGCCCTACCAGGCTAGGTATCATCGTCAGACAGTGCAAAAAAATTACCGATTAACCTGACAGAGTCTAACCTTGTTGCCATTATCAGTTGCCTGTTCTCTTGTTGAAGGTTGTGGGTAAGGATATTAGGTGATGGCTCTTTGCAGATTTTATGGGAGTGCGCTGATGGCGTATATGACAGTCACTGTGAAGGTTAGTGTGAGTAGCAGTATAAATAATCATATCTTACTATTCATGGGTGTGTACAACAGTGATATGTTTACAGTTTACCTACAGCAACAAAACTATAATAATCAACTAAAGAAAAGACAAATGGAAAATGTTACCAAATACCAAGAGTTCAGCATTGGGTGAAGGGGGAGGGGGTGGGGGAGCATAGCTAGGAATTTCCTAAAGGGAACCCAAATTCAAAAGTCCATTTTGTTCGATGCCCTAAAACACCTAACTAACAATAAAATAAGCATACAAAATGGGATGGTAAATGTAAATTATCATATAAATTCTAAAATGCCACAAATATGGAAAAATGTCATTATCCAAAATTTACAGTTATCACAAGCTGAAAATAAACCTTAAAATCCAATTGCAAAATCAAAAATACCTTACTTCAAGTGTTGTGCTTTAATCGTTCTATTTCATGATAACATAATTACTATGAGCCTTACTCACGCCGCAGCCATGTCATCTGGAACGATAGATTCCTCTACATATACCCTCTCACTCACCCATGTGAATATATTAATACTTAATTGAATAAATTATAGGCCCAGTCCCTCAGCTGTTTGTGAAACATTAATACTTAATTGAATAAATTATAAGCCCAGTCCCTCAGCTGTTTCTGAATACATTAATACTTAATTGAATAAATTATAGGCCCAGTCCCTCAGCTGTTTGTGAATACATTAATACTTAATTGAATAAATTATAGACCCAGTCCCTCAGCAGACTCTGAAACAATACTTAATTGAATAAATTATAGGCCCAGTCCCTCAGCTGTTTGTGAATACATTAATACTTAATTGAATACATTAAAGGCCGTCCCCCAGCAGACTCTGAATATATTAATTGAATGCATTATAGATCACGTCACTCTGATATATAAATCACTGTTGTGCAGTAAAACCTAAGGATAGTGGGGTGTGGTTATTTTGTAATTCTCCTACTTGCAATAATCCTCACAGTACAAAGGCTGCCATGCCATCGAGGTACTCTCATGGGTCTGTAGGGAGTTCAGAGTCTGATATTCTTATCACCAGTGTTCACCATTAGAGGAGTTTCTGGTATGGTTTCATAAGATGGCTGTTGTCGGGACAGTAATTTTACTGCTGTGGTCCTGGTAAGCGGGGGTAGCAACAATCTGTGCTGGTGGGACCTCAAGGAGGTGGTGGTGCTGGCCAGACCTCTAGGAGGTATTGGTGGTGGTGAGACCTCAAGGAGGTATTGGTGGTGGCGAGACCTCGAGGAGGTATTGGTGCTGGCGGCACTTAGGGTGGTAATTGTCAAAAAGGGCGTGGAGATGGTAAAGATGGAATTAATGAAAAATACAGAGAAAACATACTAAGTCCATTGTAAATCTTTATTTTTTAAACACAACATGCATTACAAGACAAGTCCAGAGAATTCAAAGTTTAAAAATTTCCAAGTCAAATCAACTAGGTTTGAAAAAATGCCAAGTGCCAAATTCTGCAACCCTACCAAAAAATCCCAAGTACATCACTTGCCTTTTCCTGAAAACAATGTACAAAAAATCCTTAAGTACCCAATACAAGTACATGTCACCCTATTTCTCTTGAGGTTTATCCCCACCTCACCGTAATTCTATTGAGGTTTATCCCCACCTCACTCTAATTCTATTGAGGTTTATCCCCACCTCACCCTAATTCTATTGAGGTTTATCCCCACCTCACTTTATTTCTATTGAGGTTTATCCCCACCTCACCCTAATTCTATTGAGGTTTATCCCCACCTCACCCTAATTCTATTGAGGTTTATCCCCACCTCACCCTAATTCTATTGAGGTTTATCCCCACCTCACCGTAATTCTATTGAGGTTTATCCCCACCTCACCGTAATTCTATTGAGGTTTATCCCCACCTCACTTTATTTCTATTGAGGTTTATCCCCACCTCACCCTAATTCTATTGAGGTTTATCCCCACCTCACCCTAATTCTATTGAGGTTTATCCCCACCTCACCCTAATTCTATTGAGGTTTATCCCCACCTCACTTTATTCTATTGAGGTTAAGCCTTATCCCCACCTCACCCTAATTCTAGTGAGGTTTATCCCCACCTCACCCTAATTCTAGTGAGGTTTATCCCCACCTCACCCTAATTCTATTGAGTTTATCCCCACCTTCACTTTATTCTATTGAGGTTTATCCCCACCTCACTTTATTTCTGCTTGAGGCCTATCCCCACCTACCCTTAATTCTATTGCCACGGTTTATCCCCACCTCACTTTATTTTCTATTGAGGTTTATCCCCACCTGCCCACCCTAAATTCTATTGCGGTTATCCCCACCTCACCCTAATTTCATTGAGTTTATCCACACCTCACCCTAATTCTATTGAGGTTTATCCCCACTCACTTTATTCTATTGAGGTTTATCCCCACCACAGTTTATTTCTCTTGAGGCCTATCCCCACCTCACCCTAATTCTATTGATGTTCTCCCCACCTCACTTTATTTCTATTGAGGGTTATCCCCACCTCACCCTAATTCTATTGAGGTTTATCCCCACCTCACCCTAATTCTATTGAGGTTTATCCCCACCTCACCCTAATTCTATTGAGGTTTTATCCCCACCTCACCCTAATTCTATTGAGGTTTATCACACCTCACCTATTCTATTTATTTTTTTCCCCTAATTCTATTGAGGTTTATCCCCACCTCACCCTAATTCTATTGAGGTTATCCCCACCTCACCCTAATTCTATTGAGGTTTATCCCCACCTCACCCTAATTCTCTTGAGGCCTATCCCCACCTCACCCTAATTCTATTGAGGTTTATCCCCACCTCACTTTATTTCTATTGAGGTTTATCCCCACCTCACCCTAATTCTATTGAGGTTATCCCCACCTCACCCTAATTCTATTGAGGTTTATCCCCACTCACCCTAATTCTATTGAGGTTTATCCCCACCTCACTTTATTTCTATTGAGGTTTATCCCACCACTTTATTTCTCTGAGGCCTATCCCCACCTCACCCTAATTCTATTGAGGTTTATCCCCACCTCACTTTATTTCTATTGAGGTTTATCCCCACCTCACCCTAATTTCTATTGAGGTTTATCCCCACCTCACCCTAATTCTATTGAGGTTTATCCCCACCTCACCCTAATTCTATTGAGGTTATCCCCACCTCACCCTAATTCTATTGAGGTTTATCCCCACCTCACCCTAATTCTATTGAGGTTTATCCCCACCTCACCCTAATTCTATTGAGGTTTATCCCCACCTCACCCTAATTCTATTGAGGTTTATCCCCACCATCACCCTAATTCTATTGAGGTTTATCCCCACCTCACTTATTTCTATTGAGGTTTATCCCCACCTCACTTTATTTCTATTGAGGCTTATCCCCACCTCACCCTAATTCTATTGAGGTTTATCAAACACCCCACCCTAATTCTATTGAGGTTTATCAACACCCCACCCTAATTCTATTGAGGTTTATCCCCACCTCACCCTAATTCTATTGAGGTCTATCCCCACCTCACCCTAATTCTATTGAGGTTTATCCCCACCTCACCCTAATTCTATTGAGGTTTATCAACACCTCACCCTATTGAGGTTTATTCCCACCTCACCCTATTGAGGTTTATCCCCACCTCACCCTGTTGAGGTTTATCCCCACCTCACCCTAATGAGGTTTATCCCCACCTCACCCTGTTGAGGTTTATCAGCACCTCACCCTAATTCTATTGAGGTTTATCCCCACCTCACCCTAATTCTATTGAGGTTTATCCCCACCTCACCCTAATTCTATTGAGGTTTATCAACACCTCACCCTATTGAGGTTTATTCCCACCTCACCCTATTGAGGTTTATTCCCACCTCACCCTGTTGAGGTTTATCCCCACCTCACCCTAATGAGGTTTATCCCCACCTCACCCTCTTGAGGTTTATCAGCACCTCACCCTCCCAATTTAAGTTCAATCTTTCCTTGATTCATTCTATATAAATAATCTGAAGGTCATTGTGCTAGTGTAAGCATGCTTAGATCAGTGCTAGGCATTGTCTAAGAAATGTATGAAGTCTGAAAATAAGTCTTATGTAACCTTCGTAAGCAGATGACTTACGAAGTGAGTGACACACTTGCATATGCTGACCCCCTCACAATAACTTGTTTCTATGCTTCACATATCCACCAGTTAAAAAGGTATTCCATGACCTGTGTTACCACAGGTAACCTGGTAATAAATATATCTCTCCAATAATTTAGTGATGAAGTGGAAGATTTGTAATTATACTTCTGGTAAATCCTTGTCCAATCAGATGTGCATCCAGAATATGGAAACTCAACACAAGGTCCACTTTCTTCCCTCTGATCTCCTCCCCTGCCCCCTTCCCTTGCATGGGCCTAAAACTCAGGTTATATCTGAACTATAATATTTACTTGCCTGATTTGTGCTGAAACACCATACTGAGATGAATTACAGGTTCTTGTCCTTGATCTGGCACTCATAGTTGTTTTCATATCACATTTTGATTGGTTCACTGTGTCTAACTGGTCTAAGTGACAGCAGTTACAGTAGTGTCACAGTAATCAGTGTTAGTTCTTTCACACTCCTAAGAGGCCTTTGGATCTGTAAAACAAATGGAGGTTACCATGCATATATACGAGATAATTAACGTTACAATAATGAGCATTGTTAGCACAGATGAAATAACCATTTCACAAGAAGGACTCTTTGTAAAAACCGAGAATCAAAAGAAAAAATTTCATTTTTTCCCAATAGAACCAAATGAACTTAGTGGGCAAAAGCAATAAACAAAACTGAGAGTATGAAATGTTCGTGCGATTTTCTCCAAATCTAACATATTAAGAATTTCTTTAAATCCTTGATATTTTGTTTGTCATGAATTGGGGATTCATAGTAGTTAACAGGTTTTCTACAGCACATCTGAATCATGCACACTTTTAAGTTTTTTAATTTTAGATTTTTCTCAATTTTCTTGCATTGAAGACTTTGATTTTAATAAAATATACATTAGTACAAACTTCAAACCAAGATCAACAACTGGTATAAATTCTAGAATGATCCAGCAAACAGAACATTGTCAACTTAACGATTGAACAAGTTCTGTTTGGTGATCACGAAACTGTATTGAAACACCTTAAAGACCAGCAGCACTCACTCATGACCCCTTCCGCAGCTGTAATGTTTTGCTCATTAATGTTTGAGCTATTTTCATTAGCAAGAGTAATACATTAACTTACCAGTAAATATGGTTAGCAACAATACTGAGGGAGCAAAGTAAGTCTATCTCCAGATATTGTCCCTCACCTGAAATGAAAATAGAAAATTCAAGTCTAGGAAAGTCATTACTTATAAATCGATTAATAGAGAGACTGATTCCATAAGTCAGTCTAGATTAAATTTTTCTGCTATAACGAGTCCTGTGTTTAAGTTACTGCTCATTATGACCAGCCAAATTAGATTTACTGCTGTAGCTCAGCCATCACAGGAAACCATTTTCAATAAGCCATTTGCATGATGGCGTCATTTCACTACCATTCCCAAAATGCTTCATAAGTTTTCTTTCTTATTCAAATTTGTTTTTCCTAATTATCCTAAAAATCCCAAAATGCTTCATGAATTTTCTTTCATGAAATTTCATGAAGCATTTTGGGAATGGTAGTCAAATGTCCTATTCCTATTTCAAATATATTAGAGGGAAATTCTTTATATATTGAGAAAAGAAAATAATATTTATAATAAACCAACATTCAGTAAATTATTGGGATCAATTTGATGGACAACAATTATTTCCCAATAAACACTCACGATTGGAGATTAAATACATTTTCTCAGTCATGGGAATGAATTCCCAACCAAAAACTTTGAACTGGGAATCAAATAAATATGTCTTTATAATAATGGGAATGGAATGGGAGTAGGCCCTTTGCAGCTCAGTAATCATGTGCTGATTATATTCACTGACAGCAAATGAATGAACATTTTTAATTCCCATGGGTGATTATACTGGTGAGCAAACAAACTTTCTTCAACCTGTTTCAAGAGATCATAATAAAACTGCATTCTGTAACACAATGGATACACGTCTTGCATTCATTTCTTTACAAATAGCTAAAAAGAATCACCAATTTAATATAAAAACAAAATTTTGCCCTCCAGTACAGACATGTGACTGTTAACTGCAAAGGGCCTATTTATTCATAGCCAAAACCTCTGAAATTGTCAAATAAATATGTTTTTATAATAATGGGAATTGAATGGGAATTTATTTAAACAGAAAAATCCAATAGAATAAAATATGTCTCTCTCCCTAATGAAATTCCAATACTCCAATATTGCAGCATCTTATGACTAAAGACTCATTTGTAAAGGCTTAGCTTCATTTAAAAGCTAACAATTAAAACAAATTAATTGTAATGTAAAGACTGTATACCTTGAACCATACTATTGTGTTGAAATCCCACAGAATTGTAATGTTATCTGTTAATAGCTGACTCATAAACAAGGCTTAGCCTGTACAAATGAGTTTGTGGTCTTCAAAAGCAGTGGTAACAATGCATTGAATGAATTGAATTTTCAATTACTTTCAACTCATGAACAAGAAGTCCACTGAACATTTCTGGAAAAGAAAATTGGTTTTAGAAATTCTTTTAAAGAAATGGAAAATTGGGCAAAAGTGTTCGAAAAAATATTAATACACATATTTTAACTGTTCAAAGATAAGAAAACCATCCTATGAACACAAAAGGAATGTTTGAAAACTTGTTTCTACAGTAAATCCATGACAACTTCGCACGTGCCACAAAAACACTCGCTAATTCAACGAAAAGACAGCAAATACCAGAAAAAAACGCCAACAGAGAAGTAAAAACATTCAAATTACATAATACGAGAGTTATTTTTTAGCTTCCGAAAGTTTCTTACCGTCTAATAGCGATGTTTTTCGTTCCTCTTCATATTCCTCCTCCATGTTTTTTTTTTCGCTCGTGACCCAAGGGGCTTATGGGACAATAGAATATCCACAATGCCCTGCGCAGCTAAATTCCGCAACCAATGAAAACGCAAGATTTCTAAAGTTATTTATCTTTATAAGTGTATTTTTATGAGTCATTAAAACCGCGAAATAGATATCATAATAATTATACACATTAGAGAGCATTTCACATCTATATTCGTGAAAAAGTCGATTAACAAAATTGTACAAAGTCACTGAACTTACTAATTTGTTTGAATTTGTGCAATTTTTTCAAGGTAATATCATATGCGTGCACTTTAATAGACCCTATCTATCTGCGCAGGTAGCCAGAGCTCCAAAGTCTTAAAAACTTTTGATTTGGATTAAAAGCTTAGGTGGAGAAACCAAAGATGTTCTTCGATGCGGATTGCACCCTTTACTCATTATATTTATGCGAGCACAACAGGCAGTTTGACAATTTCTTTCGCGACTTCATATCCACTGTAAAACCGAATTATCTTCACCGTATTTGATAGGGGAGTAACTTTAAACAAGAAATTTCCAGCTGCAATACTGTTTTCTAGTATTTTCCAAACACCCCTAGGGGGTAGGCCTGTTCATATTTTTATGTACGACATTAAATTTGGCAATTGTTTACATTTTTTTTGCCAATCTACGAAAACATCACTATTCTTGTTTCATGATTTTTATTTACATATTTTTATGTAATAATCGTAATAAATGATATTTAAATTATTGTGGGGAGCCATTTATGACAAGGCTTTCCTGATCATTCTTTAAGAAATCGAGTGTGGATTGGGACCAGTCATACAGAAATCCTAGACTTTTCCACAGTCTCTCGCTCGTCCGCTCCACGCTTAGAGACTGTAACTCAACTGTACAATGACCAGTTATTAAAGTTACCATGATATCTCATCATTACAGTGACCCCATATTTGTACGTCAATAGTTCAGATCAGCTAGGCCGTATTGACATCTTCTTACCCCAGGCATATCAAACACAGAACTTACCTTTCATCTCGGGCCTTTCAGGGTATTTACTTAATCGATAGGACACTGAATCTAGACTAGAATTACACTCCAATAGTAACAAATTAATCAAAGGAAACTCTATCTGTTAAAGATCACTCTCGATAGGCCATTTGAAGGGCATAATAATCATGTAACTGTTACTAGATGGCAAAAACATTCGGACTTCATTTATCTAAATATCTTTTGCTGGATTAACAATCCAAGATATCTTTTCCTTTGTAAGATGCTCCTCCATTTTGACTATGAAGCAATTTAAAGTTTGTTTGTTTGACATCCAGCATAGCCTTCCACAAAGGACCTTCGCATTGTTCGTATATCTTTAGCTCAAACCCGATTGTAGTTCTGATGGTCGTCACTTTTATCACGTGTTACTTAGTTTCGCAATGATACTATTATTTTATTGCTAATAAATACCGATTCATTTATTCTATGCATTTATTATGTGTTCTAATAATCGGTATCCATAGTAACGTCTAGATTTGCCATGTTTCTGTCACCATTTCTTTCGCGAACCCCTCCAGTCTCTTGTTCACATTGATTGGTATCCATAGTAACGTCTACTGGATTTGCCATGTTTCTGTCACCCTTACCTTCGCGAACCCCTCCAGGCTCTTGTTCATATTGATTGGTATCTATAGTAACGTCTACTGGATTTGCCATGTTTATGTCACCCTTTCTTTCGCGGACCCCTCCAGTCTCTTGTTCATATTGATTGGTATCCATAGTAACGTCTAGATTTGCCATGTTTCTGTCACCCTTACCTTCGCGGACCCCTTCAGTCTCTTGTTCGTATTCATTTTTCTTATCGTCCTGCTGATCATAATCATCTATAAATTCTTTATAGTTTTTCCAGGCTTCACTGTCCACTTCACTGTTATTTTTAACCCAAAAATGAAGCCAAAATAACCAATGTGGGCCTTACTCTTAAATTGGTTATTTTTAAGCCAAAAATGAAGCCAAAATAACCAATGTGGGCCTTACTCTTAAATTGGTTATTTTTAACCCAAAAATGAAGCCAAAATAACCAATGTGGGCCTTACTCTTAAATTGGTTATTTTTAAGCCAATAATGAAGGCAAAATAACCAATGTGGGCGTTACTCTTAAAAATGAATCCAAAATAACCAATGTGGGCCTTACTCTTAAATTAGTTATCTTTAACCCAATAATGAAGCCAAAATAACCAATGTGGGCCTTACTCTTAAATTGGTTATTTTTAAGCCAAAAATGAAGTCAAAATAACCAATGTGGGCCTTACTCTTAAATTAGTTATTCTTAAGCCAAAAATGAAGGCAATTAAAATAACCAATGTGGGCCTTACTCTTAAATTGGTTATTTTTAAGCCAATAATGAAGGCAAAATAACCAATGTGGGCGTTACTCTTAAAAATGAATCCAAAATAACCAATGTGGGCCTTACTCTTAAATTAGTTATTTTTAACCCAATAATGAAGCCAAAATAACCAATGTGGGCCTTACTCTTAAATTGGTTATTTTTAAGCCAAAAATGAAGTCAAAATAACCAATGTGGGCCTTACTCTTAAACTGGTTATTTTGAAGTCAAAAGCGAAGCTAAAATAACCACGATTGGCGTTCCTCTTACCGTGGTTATTTTGAAGCCAAAAACGAAGCTAAAATAACCACGGTAGGTGTTCATCTTACTTGGTTAATTTGAAGCTATGGACTATAGCCCATAAATAGAAATATTATTTTTCCTCAGTTAATTTTTTAGGTATGGTGCTCCGCTATAAAGGTATGTGTAGTGCAGTTATTTTCGAGTTATAATGATAGCGATAGTTCAAAAAAAAAAAAAATTGGCATCATAATAAGGGGGAGGAAGCGGTGGTTTCTTCGCAAACAAATGAGATGAAATTTTTATCCCTTACGAAAACCAAGAAACCTTCCTATTTGGTTTGCTTGACATAAAGAAAAAATAGTGCATTAAAACCTTCAGAACTTTTCAACCAAAATATCTTTTTATACGGGAGCGAATAAATTGACCTGACAATCATTCTATGGCAGCTATGGACATACTTATATCTTGGTTAATGGAGTGCCATTAACTATGCTTATATTAAATTCAATGCTGTTAAACCTCTGGCCATGGAGGGTTATTTTTTGAACTTTCCGCTTGCCTTTACATATACCATCTTCTTTGCTATGTTCAAACTTTGAAGAAAATATGAAACTCAAGTCTCCCAGATATCATATCTTTGAACATTTATGTACATATATATTTGAAACACTTCAAGCAATGAAAGTAAGCCAATCACCTGAAGTAAGTGAAGCACCTGAAGTAAGTCAAGCACCTCAAGTACGCCAAGCACCTCAAGTAAGCCAAGCACCTCAAGTAAGTGAAGCACGTCAAGTAAGTCAAGCACCTGAAGCAAGCCAAGCACTTGAAGTGAGCCAAGCACCTCAAGTAAGTGAAGCACCTGAAGTAAGTCGAGCACCTGAAGTAAGTCAAGTACATCAAGTAAGTCAAGCACCTGAAGTAAGTCAAGCACCTCAAGTAAGCCAAGCACCTCAAGTAAGCCAAGCAATGAAAGTAAGCAAATCACCTCAAGCAATCCAAGCACCTCAAGTAAGTGAAGCACCTGAAGTAAGTCAAGCACCTCAAGTAAGCCAAGCACCTCAAGTAAGCCAATCACCTGAAGTAAGCCAAGCACCTCAAGCAATCCAAGCACCTCAAGTAAGCCAAGCACCTCAAGTAAGCCAAGCACCTGAAGTAAGTGAAGCACTTGAAGTAAGTCAAGCACCCCAAGTAATGAAAGCACCTGAAGTAAGCCAAGCAGCAACGGTAGCCATGAAAACGCCAACAGAGCCACAAGGATACACACACCAGCACACACACCATAAAACAAGAGGTATTAGTGCCACTTCATGAGGTCTTACATGAAGTAGTAACCGAATTAGGGTTGTTTTATTCCCCATGTTCACCATGCCATTAGCATGGACAAAGACGGGTTTTGACCCCCGTTCCATGCCTGCCGTCAATGTCAAAACTTCGAAAAATAATCAGGTTTTTTCTTAAATTTGAAGACAGTGAATAGCAGATATGAGTACTAGTAGAGATGACCATGATGCAGAAAAAGGGTTTGTGCCTTTGCGTAAAAGTCTTAAAAGAAAATCCACGGGAAACGAAGACAACCTTATGTGGTCATATTACACTGAACATCAAAATGTACAAGTTCTCACAGAAGAAGATGTTGATCAGCTTCGTTGGCATAATGAGATACGTATAGAGGGTGAAAACTGTCCTAGACCAATTACAACATTTTGTGATTTGAAATTACCCAAAGAACTGGAAGAGTACTTGAATTTCAAAAATTTTCACATCCCAACTCCCATCCAGATGCAAGCTCTTAGCTGTGCTATGTGTGGCCGTGATGTTATAGGACTAGCAGAGACTGGTTCAGGGAAGACACTGGCTTATACTCTTCCTATGTGCATGCTGTTGAAGTCTAAGCAGCCTTGTAAAGCAGGAGAATCGCCTGTAGTGCTCATGTTGGCTCCCACACGTGAATTAATGCAGCAAATTTTCATGGAGGTGTCGGAGCTATTGCAATATCTCACATGCACAGCTTCGGATGTTCAAGCTATTTCACAGAATGTGTACACTTCTATGCAACTTCCAGGACAGAGCTCTAGTAGTGTGAATTATTTTCCACCTCAGAACAACTATCAATTCAATCAGTATCAGCATCAATATAATTATCCAGTTGGAGGAAATCAAATAATTGCAGGTGGATCAAATTCTCTTCAAAATGAATGCCATAACCTAGGATATTTGCAGGGTAGCACAATAAACAGTGTTCCACGCAGCACTGTATACAAAGCAGTGGCTGTCTGTGGTGGTGTGCCAATAGCCAACCAAATTCAGTCTATCAGGCAAGGGGTGGATATAATAGTCGCAACTCCAGGTAGATTATTAGACTTGTGTGAAAGAGGAGCCCTTAGCCTTGATAAAATAACTTACCTAGTAATGGATGAGGCTGATAGAATGCTTGGAATGGGAATGGAAGAACAGCTAAGAAAGATTGTTGGCTTAGCTACTGGAACTGTTAGGGCCAGACAGACATTATTGTGGTCTGCAACTTTGCCTGAATCATTAGAAAGACTAGCAAGATCTGCTGTATTGAACCCAGTTATAATACACGTGGGTCCTGGAGGCCTCATTGCACCTGGCATCCAACAAAATGTTTCATTTCTTCATCATTATCAAAAACCTCAAAGATTGCTAGAAACGCTTCGCACTACGCCATATCCACCTGTCATTGTTTTTGCATCATCTATAGAAAATGTAGACTTTGTTACAGATTTGCTCAAAAAGGAACAATTCCATGCATCAGGAATTCACTCTGAGAAAACACAAGATTACAGATTCAAATTGGCAAAGGCATTTAGGAATGGTAAAGTTGATGTGCTAGTAGCCACAGATCTTGCATCTAGAGGCTTGGACTTTCCAGAGGTTACACATGTGATAAATTATGATTTACCAGATACTATTGAGGATTATGTGCATCGCTGTGGAAGAACGGGAAGAATGGGCCGTCCAGGTATTGCCACGTCATTTCTGACACTGGACTGCAAAATTGCTGAGCCACTAAAGGAAATGCTTCAAATAATGGACCAACAAATTCCTAAAGAACTTGAATTGCCCAAACAATTTGGCAAAAAGATTATTAGAACTGAGTTTGGTGACAGACCTGTAGATATTTAGAAATCTTTCATCACAACTGATGCATTGTACAGACGCTGAACCCTCTCCTTAACCACTCTGCTTTTTGAAAGGGGACACAGGAACCCCAAAAGTAATGCAGTAAAGGAGAGAGTCCAAGAAGGTTGAGCATCTGGACTACACTGATGTAGTGCGTAATTCCTTCTGTTTTCCATCAGAAATTATATATAATATAATTTTATATATAGTAACTTTATATAATAAATAGTTTAAAAGCAATCAAACAATGTTAGTTTGTTTTATTGATAATAAAGACAATTAGCCTTTACCTAAACAAATAGGGGACTGGAAACAAGTTTCTTAAATTTAATTTAATTCAAAAACAAACCATACCACAAAAAGAACGCATAAAATTAGTAAGAATTGAATGTTTGATCTAGTTTGGGTAAATTGAAAAGGTATTACAATATTTTACAAATGTCTAAATATACAGAGAATGTATGTGTTGCTGGACGGTTTAGCTGGTCATCATTGAATTCTTTGTACTTTTGGGTTTTAACGCTCATAACTTTGTTTCTATGAGGCCATACATCCTGAAACCTGTTCACAAGCTATTATGTCACACTAACTGAAATGGTTTTTCAAACTTGGACCCATTATCTTGTTCGTTTAGAGGTAATAGTCCTGTTAGAGTGCTTTTCTATTTTTGCAGCTTCAATCCTGTATTGGCTTTTGGGTAAAGGTTGGCTTAGACGGTACAATTTTTGCCAACAACTATTGTATACAACAGGTTCGCAATATCATACAACTAGAGTCGTAGCTTGTAAATCAAGCCTGCAACTCGCCTACGACAGACGCCAGTCACCGGCCTTAAGGTATCATAAGCTTGAGGGACAGAAGCCAAAATGCAAGAAAATCTTGACGGTGCACATGTCATATTGTGTAGTTCCTGAAAATTTCCATAACCCACTATTAATAGGAAATTTGAAAAAAGGTCCCCCTACCCTACCCCTCTTGAATTTCCAATTTTCTTCCACATATAAACTTTGTAATTTGTTTTTTCTCTGACCCCGCTCATTTCTAATTTCCTCCGACCCCCCTCATTTCTAATTTCCTCCATGGTGGAGTATTGATATTTTATGAAACCACACATTCAAAGTCACCCACCATAAGCAGAGGTATTGTCCTATCATGACCCTCGACTATTGAAGCCAAATGAGAGTTAAGGTACTGTTTGTCTTCAGCTTAAATTTCGCCTGGACTAGTATTTACTAATGAAAACCATCAAGTCTAAATAACAAATTGGAAACCCATTTTTTGGTAAAACCAGAGCTGCTCTGGTCAAATAGCCTTAAACTCTTTAAGACATTATGGAAAACGTCTGGTATCGTTGATATAAACATGAAATGCATTGGAAGAAACCATTGTTCCATTAAGCAGATGATGCAAAGGAAGGTGTAAATTCCCATATTTTGCAGCTCTAGATCCTGTTATGCTGTTTAGTAGCAAATTATGCCAAGTTTCAGCCCACAAACAGATCTCTGGGATGAGATTCCCTCCACCTCTTTCTTCCTTTTTATAGAATTCCAAAAATATCAAAAATGCAATAATTACTCTAGGATAAAATGTTGGTGGAATCCGATTTGCTATCTGTCTTAGGTCCAGCATTACAAGCTTCCTTTGTTTACCATCAAGAAGCTTGAATTGTAAAAGTACTGAATGAGGGATTACGGAGGGATGTGTTGCTGAGTTTTGACCCAGGTACTCCAAAGGATTTGGAAATTGTGTTGAACTGCTATTCTCCTTGATAATACTAGAAGGAAAAAAGGATTTGTATGGTATTTTGTTTTTCAAACCTATCAACTTAAATAAAAACCAGATATTTTTATGATAAAATATAAAATAAATTATAACATAATAAAATTATAAATATATCAAAATATAAAATATAAGAATGAACAAAGTACTTCAAAATATTGTTACTAAATCGAATTTAGTGCCAGCTTTTAATTATTTTGGGGGGGGGGTTTGCTCGTGATGTGGTGCATTAAAGGGAATTGGAGGTAAGAGCGAACATAGCGAAACTGTACCCATCCTAGCTTCACAAATTCTCCTAACATCTCAGGTCATCTCAGGTTATAGTAGCTGAGGTCAATTTACAACGGCTACCTAGCTTTCATGAAGGTCAAAAATGTGACACCCAAATCATGGTCTAATCCTACATTCAAGGTCTGTAAGGGTATTCAATTGAGCCATGAAACAGATAAAATATAGTGTTGGATTCCTGATGGAAACTAGAAAAAATCTAAAGTGATGGGATATAATCAGACGTGACTCTGGAATTGCCGAATTCAATGTTTGGGATGTGGGATTTTGCTTTACTGACTTTCGGGAAAAACGTGAAAACATTAATAAATAAAAAAGAATGCAAACGCTTTTGACTATGTTAAATGTGGTTGTAGATGGCAAAATGTTGCGGGACGCGGGATTTCGGGAAGAAATACAATAATACAATAACTTTATTTATCCTTGAATTAAAGATAGCAAGTACATGCTAATATCTCCAAGTGCGTGATTCGGGATCCAAACCCCTCTTCTAGACCCTGTGTGTTTTGTCAAAGTATTAACACCACACAATGGAAGTTACAGGTCTTTAAAACCGCATCACTCTCCCCGTCCCATCCAGAAACCTTCCTTATCATCACAGTACATACCTATCGATCCATGACCTGGTAGAGTACTTGGAACATTCAACAGAAGACTCAGTAACTGACTCAAAAAGCAGCTGAGACAGGAAAGGACTAAAGCAAGACTTTTCTAAAACACCAGTATCTACAATGATTCCTCGAGCAATCAGTTGTATTATAAGAGATTGGGTTGGGAATGCGTGTTCCTTCTTGTAAAATTCTAGAGTGAATTTTACACGATCAGAGTCACAATTTAATGAGTTTATGACCAGCTGAAGGTTTTCAACGATGATGTTTAGTTGCGAGGGATCCATTATTAGTTGCTGCATTAAATAGTAGAACTCATTTTCGATCGTGTTTCTTGAATCCGTGATCTCAGTATCCTTGACACGTTCCGCCGCCATCTTGAAAGTGTTAGGTTGATACTTCATGTACTGGTGGTACATGCGTTTTTTGATTGTGCAAGGACGTGATTGGTCAAGACAAAATGAATCGACCAATCACAAGCTTGTTGGTTTGAGACCAGCTGTCAGTCTAGCGATTCGAAAAATGGCGGAAAGAAGTGTTTTGACGCTCTCTCAACAGCCATCAAAAACCCAAGGTTTAGGCTGATTTTACACATTCTTTCTTCTTTAATAAGTTAATTTTTATGATTTAAGGGAAGTTGGTTGCATTGAATTTAAATTTATTTTTGTTTCTTAAAAGAATCCATGCGATTCAAGCTGGAAGAATGGCGCAAAGTAAAACAGCAACAAACGGCTAAACAGCTGAAGCAACAAACAGTTCCTCTAAAGACGCCTAATAGAGTTAAACCTCAAGTATCTCAGCAAAAGGCTACAAGTGTTCAACCAAAGAGCAAAGAAACTTCGTTGTCTAAGCCATCATTAGCTCATCGCAAGAGGAAATCGTTTCATGTGCTGCTATACGACACAGCTGGTGTTAAGAAGATCACAGACGAAAACACAGCGGAAGAATCGTGTCAAACGTAAATAATGAATTGACTTATTCGTATAATCTTTTAATTGTCACTCATAAAATACCGTATGTTTTGTAATTACATATTTCAGAGTCAATATTGAACTAAATATCAATGAGATTAAAAGGAGAAATTCTAAGATTCAGGTAAGTTTTATACTGAATCATGATTAAGTCGAGACCGTCGAGCTTATGTTTGATTTGTGGTGGTAGAATCGATAGATTAATAATATCTTACAAAACCATTTAGACTTTATATTCTGTGATCTAAATTTAGTTTACCTTTTTATAAGAAGTCACCAGAGACGTTTGAAATCGAAAGTGCACCAGATTCAAAGAGAGCAAGAAAAAGCACTTTTACCATCGAGACACTAATGAAAGAGTTGGTGATAAAAATATAGAAAATCCCAAACGTTGTGAAAAAAATGGGCAAAACTAAGGTAACTAGTGAAGGATGCATTATCCTGATCCGTTATTTGTAATACCTGAAAAAATTGAATGAGTTAAGAAAAAGGAGGGATGAACTTGACCTTCCCACACTATAATATAATCCCTCTCTGCGCCACTATGCAGGTTTCTTGGCTTCCTCCCTGACATGTTTTGGGTAAAGTGGAGACACTGACGGCTTTAATTATTTTTATTTGCTCACTGTGTCCAATCCCCCTGACATAGATTTACGTCTTTTTAAAGGGACTGTAAGGTGCCATACACATCATAGCTTAAAATGTACATCAAACCTTGTTGATTTTGAAAATCGAGATGAAAATTCCATGATATGCGTTTTTTGGGGTGATATCGTCCGTCTAAGTTGCGAAATGACTTAAGCTGGGCTCCCTGTGGAATATCGCGGACTGGATGCCTGGACCGATAATGACGTCAGATAGTGGAACATGTTGGATAGCTGGAGTCGCAATATAATCAGCCGAATTTCGCTATGGCGGTAAGGCTGTTTTTTATCAATTTGAGCCGAAAACTGCTTGAGGAGAAGAATATAATACACCCGATGAAAGTGAGCTAGAAGAAGTGGCGAACAAGGAAAGGCTTCAAGGAATCGATTAAAGTCGGCAATATTTTGTGAAGGAAACAGCTAGCTGATATGATTTCAATATTTTCTGGTGTTAAACTCGACGTAATTTTTAGACATGACATGCATCACGACTGTTGTGTCTGAATCGAGATGTGTTTAAGACGGCATTAGTTTCTCTCTTGACTGAGAAGGCTCATTCCAAATTAAACAAATATTACAAATAAGTGAGTATCCAACATGTTCCACTATCTGACGTCATCTCATGGCCAAGCCATCAAATCCGTGATATTCCACAGGGAGCCCAGCTTTAAGTCATTTAGCAACTTTGACGGACGATATCACCCCCAAAAACGCATTTCATGGAATTTTCGTTTCGATTTTCAAAATCAACAAGGTTTAATGTACATTTTAAGCTATGATGTGTCTGGCACCTTAGAGTCCCTTTAAAAAAGATGTAAATCTATGTCGGGGGATTGGACACAGTGAGCAAATAAAATAATTAAAGCCGTCAGTGTCTCCACTTTACCCAAAACATGTCAGGGAGAAAGCCAAGAAATAGTGATTTTAAAATGACTAATGCATTGTTTTTTAATTTTCCTTGTTTTAGAAATAAACTAGAAATATGGAGAGAAAATAAAAGGTAATTTTTTTTCAGTAATTGAAATATTCATGTCATCCACATTTGACAGTCTAACATGTTTGCGACAATGTATGTTCCTGGTTTGTTACAGAAAAGTACAAGCTACACCAACTATTCCAAAAAGTATGGAATTGCACATTAAACCTCAGAACTCTTGCAATAGGAAGGATGGTTCAAACAGGTAAAAAAAAATTTTAATTTTCATTGCAATCAATGTATTGAATAACAAATTTTAAAGTGGGCTGAAAACATTTTAAAATTCCTTATGCATCCCTGGACAATCTGTACTTAGTCTGTTGCATGATAAGTACTAAGTGGCACCCTTTCCATCAATATAAGCTGCTTATATTATTTAAACTGCTATGCGAATGTACGCTGTAAGATGATTATTAAGTTAACTTGGGGTCCTTCTTGTTAATCTTCAGTAAATCAGTGTGAATCAAAATGTAGACAAACTTAAGGTGACTGCCTACTTTTGAAAATTGATTTAAACTTTTTTTTAAACTTCGATTTTCCGAATTGAAATTTAATACTGATTCCAAATCTGGAAAGAAAAATAGGGTGTCCCGAGCTTGTTTTCGAGATAATCAGCATTTAATGGAAGCCTATGCACGAGCTTTTGGAGTAAAAACTGTGCCACCGGAAGTCATTAGAAAAAAAATAAGATCCATAAGATCATAGTTATTTGCAGACTATATGATTGCACGAGTGAAGGCTAGTCAATCATTCTACAGTAATACGTGGTTATTTTCAACAAAAACACAAAAAGATAAATTAATTTCTTATATTTTGTAGATTTGGTGCTCTTAAAAATTTCATAAAGTCGAACAAAAATCCCTACAAAAATCTATTTTTTTATGTGTTGCTGATTTAAACTTTTTTAAAATGTTGATATAACATAGATTTATGAGAGTTTTTTCGAATGAGCTATTAAAAATATAGAGTCCCGTGCAAAATTTGAGGGTTTTGCCCTGTTGAAGCTCAAAACACGTATGGTTCTTCAATAAAATCTTGTAGATTTTTCAGCGGTTTTTGAGTGCGCGCTCATCGTGGGCTCAATTCGAACGTTCAAAAGTAGGCAGCCACCTTAAGACAAAGATCACAATTTTTTTCATAATTTATATGCTTGAATTAAATGTGTTGTTGTCATTGCTAAAATAGTGAAAACAATTGCGTCAAAACCATGGATCCAGGCAAATGTAACCAAGTGTGTACTGTAAAGAAATTCCCCAATAAAAATGGACCCGCTACGCAGGCACAAAAAGTATCACAGATCACCAAAAGTAAAGTCGGACCTAAAGATACAGTCAACTTGCCAAGAACACCATTGAAAAAACTTCTACCACACATGGATAAGACACTATCAATGAGGTACCTTTAATCATTAATTCTATTTTGATAATTGTATTATAACTTCATGACATGCCATTGTAAGGCCACTTTCATGTATATACTAATATCTTATTCCCAATTTAACTTGGAGAGTTACTTCAATTTGTTGATCATCATGTTATAAAATATGTACTTGGTCTTAATTTTTGCAGGGAGAGACTCGAGTTGTGGAGAAAAGAAAAAGGGTAAGAATTGGATGAAGGCCTTCTATTACTTGCTTTAACCTTGTTATCATATTGTAACCCAAAACAGCTATGTAAACATCTATAGATGAAGTGCTAAGGAGTTTCCATCATATTAAGGATTAAATAGAGTAATAGTAATCAGTTTGAAATTTAATTTGGCTGGACTGGATTCTGAATTTTTGAAACATAGCAAAACCGAAGAAGTTACAAAGACACCAGCAACACTGAGAAGGAAGAGTACAATGCCATCAAGAAGGAAAGACAAACCAATCACCATGGAAACACAGGAACCACTGCAGCTTGAACCTTTTGACACTATGTACTGTGACATGGCTGAAAAGAAACCAACACCAGAGGAAATAAGACAAAAACTGCAAAATTGTTTGGAAAAAATACAAGAGGTAAAAAAAACTTGAGTTAATGTAATAATAGCAAGCTATTCCAAGAAGTGGTCATAGTGATCCTCCCGTGCCCCCTTAAAAGTACTGGTAGTCACCTTGACACTTGTTTGATTTCTTCTTTAGGATAAGACTAATGATGACATGATTGCAAATCAACTGGATGAAATACAGGACTCCCATCCAGGTTCACTGCAGTGTGCTGAGTTCTGGATTTGCAGGGCAAAAATTGCAGAGCATGAAGAAGATGATGGCAGGGTTGTGTGTTTGTTTGAACAAGCCCTAGTTTTCAATGCTGAGGTAGGTGGACAAAGCCATTTTCATAAATACTAAAGACATTGTTCCAGTGACATGCATAAGAAAAATAGGACTTTTCAATGCCATACATAGATGAGAGTATGTAGACCGCGTGGCACTAATGAAATAAGTAAAGATATAGAAATATTTCTATATCTTTACCTATTTCATTAGTGCCACGCGGTCTACATACTCTCATCTTTGCATCATAATTACTGCGACCTAATATCTATTTCACCCTGGCCTGCTCTCAGTCTTACCTCTAGCTCAGCTAGTAGAGCATCGGTAGTACAATTCTGAAGGTCGTGGGTTTGAATCCCAGCGAGGTTGCAAATTAATTAAAGGGCTTACTCCAAGATTAACCTCGTTCCCAAGCACTACGACTTACCTATATTTCTATATCTTATGCCATACATGATACAGTTCTAAAAATATTATAATAGTTCGACCTTTAGTTACAAAATTGGAATTCTTGTCTGGCTTGCAAATCAACTAGCTTAATCTTACTGCACTGAAAGACATTGTTTTGTCCTTTTTAGCCTGAGCACCTAATCAAGGAGGCTGTGACAGAATACTCAAAAACAAGAAAAGGCCAGAAGGAAGGTAAGACATCCACAAAAACTTGTTGTAGTTTAGTGTTTTGTTTTAGGTTGGTGTCATTTTTATTTATCCACCATTTTCCACTGATTCTTTCATCAGTGTTGCCTATAGAGGTACCAGAAGCTGTCCCAGGACTTTCAGTAACACCCCCTAGAGTAGATGATGTCTTGAACAAACAAGCTGGTCAGCCCTCACCCTTTGACTCCTCCATCATCAAATACAGTGTCACAAAAGCAACACCTTTCAAAAGCAGGTTTGTATTGACTAGATATGTAAAGCATTACAGTAATTTTGTATGACCAAAGCATCAAGATTCTATGGTGTCAATAATTATCTCTTGGGAGAATTGTAGAACCCTATATTCTTGGAGACCTTTGTCAATTCCATTACTTGAGTTATTCCTGGACATGAAACTACATGACATGGGTGATCAGTTACTGTTATAGCCCAATTGGCTGATATGTTATTTCATTCTTGCCCTTGGCAAAACTTTCAATTAATAATACAATGAGCAACCTTTGAACAAATTGAATCTTTGCAGGTTGAAATCATGTGAAAGGCCAGTTGTGACACCAGTCCGCAGGTCAACAAGACTTGAAAGACGCAGTATGCACTATCCAACATTGTTACAGGAACATGGCCTTGCTGTAAGACACTTGGATGATCTGCCAGAAGACATCAAAAAGAATGTCTTGTTTAAACCCAATTTGACTGTGCAGAATGATTTAAATGAAGCATGGAAAGCTCTGTGGAATGAGTGAGATAAAACTCTTATACTTTAGCAAAAAAAAGTTGAACAAAATCCAATGTAAACAGACTGAGATAGTGTAGTAAGAATTTTGTTTGACATGAATCACGTTTTTAATGTGTAAATATAAGAAGAAAAGGTATTTATCCTGGTAGGTTCTGGTACATAAGTCTACGAATATTTTATAGGTTGTCTCTTTGTTACATTGTTTTAAATTTGTTTTTAAGTGACAGCATGAAAATGTCATTTAATTTTGCAAGCGAAAAGAAATTATAAATAAGTTTTACTAGAGTAACGACACTAGTCTGTAGAGTTAACCAATACAGAATCACTGAGCCTGAGGCATATACATAATATCATTGTTGTAGCATCATCATTATATAGATGACTTTATTTTTTTTATTAAATTGACATCGGGGCCCGGTTGTACGGAGGGTGGATAGCTGGCGCTATCCAAGGAAAACCTATCCAGTGGATAAATTTATTGGATAACAGCGTCGATTTATCCACTGCATAATGGATTTATCGTCTTATTGGGCTATGTATCATCTTATTGGGCTATATCATCTTATTGGGCTATTAGATCGTCTTATTGGGCTGTATCATCTTATTGGGCTATTAGATCATCTTATTGGGCTATTAGATCGTCTTATTGGGCTATACATCGTCTTATTGGGCTATACATCGTCTTATTGGGCTATATATCATCTTATTGGGCTATATCATCTTATTGGGCTATTAGATCGTCTTATTGGGCTGTATCATCTTATTGGGCTATTAGATCGTCTTATTGGGCTATAGATCGTCTTACTGGGCTATATTTAGATCTTATTAACCGAGCGGGAGGTCTGTACGGGATAATCTTGACCGAGGTCTGTACCCGACCGAGGTCAAGATTATCCCGTACAGACCGACCAAGCTCGGTTGATAAGAGTTTTATTATATGACCACTTTTCATTGAAAAGGACAAAATGTTTTCGCCGTAAGATTAATATGCGATCGGACCGGTTAATACCGGAGAATCTAGACCACTCCGCGATGCGTTCTATCCAATCAGATTAATCGATTTGCTAGTGTCCAGGCTCTAAGATTCACGGTCATATAATAAATCGTCTTATTGGGCTATATTGTCTTATTGGGCTATATATCGTCTTATTAGGCTATATCGTCTTATTGGGCTATATAACGTCTTATTGGGCTATATCGTCTTATTGGGCTTTATTGTGTATAGTGTACTTTATAGTGTTGAGCCTAGGTTTTACTTTCATGTGCAATACTGCAATCGGGCCCAACGAAGTGAAATAAAAAGATACAATATATCCCAATGTAGCCACGGTAAAGTGCTTACTATATATCTAAGAAGAAAAAGGTAACTCACAAAATTGTACAAATCAGTCGAACGTTTTAAAGGCCTATGGTTTACTTAACTTACTAACTTGTGTAGTTTCTTACGAGGTTTTTCAAGCTAATAAGGAAAAATGTGTTAACAATTAAAAAAGGGCCCCTGGATCGTAAGACAAATGAATGAGTATCATAAATTACATACAGTTTCCACAATATATATATTTTATTCTAAGAATCCTTGTCTTTCTTTTACAACAACATTTGTTCTTTTCATGTATTTAATGATACAAGTTATCGCTTTAGGCTGCATTGGCTCTGGCTTAAAGGGTTCAAGCTAAAACAAGATTCGCATTTCTAACAAAAAAGTTGTGGTTTCACAATGAATGCCGGGCACTCATTTCTGACAGTATAAAGTTCAGGTCCCTCACCTGGAATGGCCCTTCAAAGCTGTTAGTGAAGCACAGGTGAGAGGCATAGTGGTGAGAGTGCTCACCTCTCAATGCTTTCTATGCAATGTTACTTCAACCATGGAAATGTTTAGTTCCAGAAATTATCCATACTTTCCTACAGAGAAATTGGAATTTGGGGTGGGAATCAGAGTAAGAACAAAATGACAGAGTTTGTATATAAAAGAGAATCGGAATTTCTGGGGGAAGGGGGTCTTTCCTCTGTGGGGTGGGGGAAGGATAATTTCTGCGACTACAATATATATGAACTCCCCTTTCCAAAGTCCTGATATCTATTCATAATTAGTTGTAAGGTATTTTATCTCCTTATGTGACAAAGTAAACCAATGTCAACAATTTTAGCAATTTGCATATTTCTGACAATCAAATACCATGGAGAATGATGCTTCCTAAATAAAATCCACAAATCCTTCAATTGCTTCACATTTTTTCTTGATTTCATTACATATTTTTTCTCTGTCGACAGACACCTAAAAGTAAGAAATAGACATTAGAGAATTTGAGTTAATACTCATGGAAGAGCCCCCTTATGGGGAGTGATGATTGTGAAAAACATCTCCTTCCTCCCCCCTTCCCGCCCCTCCGACTGGATTTCCCCCCTCCCCGACCCTCCCACTGGATCTTCCCTTGTTTATTATTCATATACCTCTTCTCTTGTTTGTGTGTCACAGAGTGTAACCACACCTTCCTCCCCCCTCCCCGACCCTCCCACTGGATCTTCCCTTGTTTAGTATTTATTTACCTCTTCTCTTGTTTTTGTGTCACGAAGTGTAACAACATCTTTCTCCAGCTCCTTTTCTCCTATCACCACAGCGAATGGGATACCATTATCTTCACAGTACTGGAACTGAGTTAACATCTTTGGATTTTTCTTGTAGATTACTTCTGCCTAAAATGTTTAAAGAATAGGAAGGATTAAGGATGAAGAGTCTTAATAACTAATTGTAAATGGCATGATTTTATCAATCAGTTAGCTATTAGAATTAATCAGTCTTGAAGAAAGTTAATATCATATCAATCAAATTTATTATAGCTGTGAAAACTCACAGTACCTTCAAAATAAATCTACAAATCTTATTGATAGCTTGAAATGACCTTTGGGCAGATCAAAGTCAGGGCATGGCTAACTAAGTGCATATATGCCATGCTTAAACCAAGGATGCTGCCTCGTCTGAACAATGGATTGGATAAAAAGTGATATTGCATGATGTGATTGGTTTAGTGCAAGTCAGCAATTCCGAAGTGTGGCATATTTATCAGCCTGACAAATGGAATCTTATCTAACTGCTATTAAGTGACAGATTGATGCAGTCCAACATACCTTTATTCCACCTTGCCAAAGTTCATTAACCAACTTCAGTCTGTGCTCCAGCATATTCTTTTGTCCAGAAGCCACCAGGACTTGGACTTTGGTTGTTCGTATCTTATTTCCTGATGCCTATTAATAAAATCATTTACCATATACATAGTGCTGATCTAGCCCTTTTGAAATATTACCTTAGTGAATAAACCTTAACAATAATAATATTTTTTATTTATAAAGCGCAAATATAAATCTGTTCTAAACCTTCTATCCCATTGTACTACTGTAACTATTACTCACATTGATTCATATACCTCAAATATTGCTGCATTCACAGCAATATTTCCAAAATAAATTAAGATGAATTTGATATTAGTAAAATAAAGTAATGAAATAATGTTCCAGTTTTAAGTTTTCTATTACCCAGGGTTAGCCTCCATTTTTTTGGCAGAAAACTCAAGTGTTCCAGTGAAGTTCCGTGGAATTTCAAAGTTTTCGTATTGTTGAAGTTGTGCATTCTTTACTTTACCGTTGGTATTTGTGAATATTTAGACACTGATGCGAGGCTAATCCTGAGTAAATGAGTCTGTAATCAAGGAACATAGCGGTAATTTGGAACTAAAAAATGGTCTATTGTTAGTAGAAAAGCTCTTACCTCAGCCTTTGCCTCTAAAATGGAAAATATCCTCTCAATACCAATACTGACACCAACACAAGGAACCTGTGGGATAAAAATTATGCTAAAGCATTATCACCGTTTTTATTGCTATGCATTGATTGAGACAAAAATCAAAATGCTAAACTAACAATAGACTCTTTGCAGCACATCAGAATGCAGCTCAATTTGGACTCGGACATAACCAATAGGATTTTAATTTTCAGGAGATTGAAATTATTTTGTTATGTCCTCCAATTTGAGCTGCTTTGACGTCACATGCAAGGGGTGTATTGATTATAAATGATGGTCAAAAACAAATGTTGACACCAACGTACCTTTTTTGCTTTTGGATCAAACATGCCAACAAGGTTGTCATAGCGACCACCACCTGCTACAGAACCCACACCCACTGGTTCTCCTGTGAATCAAGTATAAGAATAACAGTGTTACATGTAGTTAAAACTCATCACCAATAGATGAGCTTTGGGTTGGGGCCAACAATGAAGGACTGACCTCACTAGCCCAAGTCCCTACAATAATTCAAGAGCAAGTTTGTGTTTTAGTCATGATGATCACCAAAAAAAGGGAATAACTCAAGCAGCAAGTACATTTCAAGCCCCTGAGACCCTATCTACCCTTTTTATCAACCAACCCCCACCCAAACTCAATTTTCGTTTGTAATGAAGGTATAGTTGGTCGCGTGTGACTAGGAATCACAGTACATTAAATCAAATACATCTTACTAAGTATTATTGATAGCCCATCATGTTTAATGATCATTACCCTTGTCAGCCTTGCCCAGATCAGGTTGATCTCCTGTCAGAATTGCTTCATATATTACACCTGTGTAATAGTCTAAACCACGTGCCAGACTAAGATCGAACACAACCTGTGAACAATGGATAAGAAGAAAAGTTGATGGCAGTCTGGAAGAGAAATTGAGACCTTTTTATTTTAGGTGCAAAGTTTTCCTATTTTAGGCTGTTTATCATCCTTGAGAATGAGAATCTTTGAATGAGTTACACCCAAATATATATATCTTATCAAGCTTTGCAGGTAAACAAAGAAATAATACTCAAGGGAATGCCATGTGATCTAAGATAAGAAAACAACAAGATCCATCAATAGGATTTGCCCTACTTCACTATGGCGTCACATCAAAACAATCTTCAACAATCTAGTGTTTAAACGCAAAGCATCATGGCGTTTGGGGGGGGGGGGGCGGTCAAATCAAAGCAAATTCACCAACATGTCTAAACCCAGTAGCAAGAACAACCAAAGTACAAAATGAAAACAATAAATAAATTATTTGAATGAATGAAGCAATCACTGTTTATCTTAAAAATATCTCAGTCTACCTTATCAGAAATGTCAAACAGTTTCATGTATACCAGCAGTAACTTCATATCATCAAGAGCTTCTTTAACATGCATATTCTTCATCAAATCTTGGTCTTGTGTCAGTTCTAGTCACCAAGTCCATTCTACCATTAAGCTTGACATATTTACCAATACAATCAGCTGCAGCAGGATCTAATTCTTTTTCTTCAACCATCTCTTTTCTAACCTCCTCCCAAGGAGTCTGGTAAACAAATAAAAAATATTAGGCCTTATAAAATAATATTCAACTATTTAAATTATTACCTAATTTTTAACCAAAAAATCTGAACATGTTGTGGAACAGTCTTACCTTGTCTAGCTTGTCAACAGCAGAACATATTGTTCTAAACTTATCTTTAGGAACACCGCACACTGCAAACATGCCATCCAAGAATTTTCTGTGGTTAACCTAAGAGGTCATATTCAAGAAATCAATAATAATACTTGCACTTCAAAAAATTCTATTTTCCTGGAGTTACATGTAGCAAACTCACTAAAAAAAGTTAGGTACTAGAGAAGACAAATTGGGTACCTAGCCACCACCTTCTTGGAGTTTTAAAAGTAGGAAGATCGATGTAAAATTCTAAAGAGTTTGCTATTGATAGACCTTCAATGTAAAAGTGACCCCTCTTGAAACAGTCACTGGATCATCTATTGCTCTGTTCTAACTTTCAATACTCACTCCCACATCTGTTATTTTATTGTATTGTCATGTTATACTAAGTCTTGTCTAACACTAATAATTATTATTTGCTGGTCTTTTGTGATATACCTTGATTTTGAAATCTCCTAGTCCTAATCCTGTTAGGATTTCATGGACAATTTTCACACATTCTGCATCAGGAATCATAGGATCATACTTCCCTGCTATATCTATGTCCTATTGAGAAAATAAAGTTCTTAAAGTCATGAACAAAAATAAATTAAAGAGTTTGAATGTCACACCTTGATACATGACTGTGAAATATACATGGTATCATATGACGTAGATTGACAGAACATACATGCCTACTCAAAAGACTGTGACTTGCCAAATCTGAGCAGTTCACCAGAATCACAATTTATATTAATAACTTTGAGTTCTACACTATGCTTTTCATGCGACTTTGGTGCAACAGAAGTTTCGCCACAAACTTTTGTCACTTGTCACTTTGATGGATGAAAAACTTGAAAAAATGCTACTGAAATTATCTAGTTTTCTAACAACCATACTTACGCATTGGTAAAACTCTCTATATCTCCCCCGTGTCATGGCTGGATTATCTCTCCTGTATACCTTTGCTATGTGATATCTTTTTATTTTGTCTATTTTATTCATTGCAACATATCTTGCAAATGGTACCTAATACATTCAAGTCAAGGATATTATGGATGGGATAGTAAAGTCTGCTTAAGAATAAAATTTCACTCCTTATTAAACATTGCTAAGACCAAACAAAAAATATGTCTGTTTCCTGTTGCGGTACCGACCCTTATTTTTTCTTGCAGATTTTTGCTGCCCCTAATATTTTTCCACAGGGTTCCCAGTAAGTTCATTTCCAATGTTGCATCAGTTTAAAAAAAATCTGACCTACTGACCCCAATTATTTTTCTTGGGCAACAGGAAACACACTATTTTTTGTTTGGCCTAACCATGCAAGCCCTGTTAGGGGTTTTAGCAATAAGGGATATCTGTTTCAGCTATAAGGGATAACTGTTTTAGCTATAATGGGTATCTGTGTTAGCTATAAGGGATAACCCTGAGGCAAAAACATTTTAGGGATAGGGGATAAATATATATGCACCTTGGTATCTGGTACCTTCAGGAATAAATAAGTATCATAGGGATAGGAATAGGAGATATATGTTTACCCCCTTCCCCCCACCCCTCCTTCCTAGCATGGCCTCACTACACTAAGTAATGATTGTGGATACAGTTAAGTCATATCGTAATGCCAAAAGCTCTCCTCCTTGATCAGCTAAGTCATAAATAAGTTTAGAGTCTTCACCATATTTTCCAGTTAATGTTTCCTATTAATACATCAAAACATGTTAATGTCATATATATGTAATAATGGGGAAATAAGGCTAGCAAAATTTTATTTAATGATGTAATACATGGGTGGGCCATTGAAGGTTGGGTTTGGGTCATCAGAAAAAAGTCAGAAAAAAGGAGTTTGATTCCAATGGTAACAAAGTCTGAATGATGATCTAATCAGGCCTTAGGCACCTATAAATGCCGATACACTGAAATTTGTCATGTGTGACATGTAATAAAGTATTAACATGGAATTACGAAAGCATTAAGTCTATTTTATATTCTAATATCAATGTAAGAGCCCTGAAACCAGTCCAGCAAAATGCTCTCTGACCTGGCGAAGGGGTCTCTCCCATAGCGATCCTGAGAACAGCCACAGTTATTCTTGGGTCATGATGAAATCAGATAGCTATACTATAGTATGGGAATGCATGCTGCTTCTGTTGTACACAATGTACATGCTCATGCATAAGTAGTCTTAGTTTAAGACTAACCCAAAAGCTACCTAATGCTAGAGTATCATAACCCTTTAAAAGAGGAGGTGAATGGTTTATATCATTTTCAAAATCATGACTGTATACCACCTTTCCTGCATTTTTGTAACCAGTCCTTTATTATGTACATATATATGAAGGTAATCTTATGACAATTCTTAAGCTTACATATTTCAATCCATGACAGGTACTACAGGCCCTTGACCGGTTGTGGCTCAAAGAGGGGGAAAAACACTTTCCTCTCTCTCCCTCTTTTCAATATCACTTTAGCATTAAAGTGTTAAATATGAATCTCTCTTTCAGAAGTTTTGGTGACAGGAGTGTACCATATATATTAGTCACTCTCAGTTAACTACTGCAAGTTTTTATCCTAATCACTCCTTTCCTTACCCACTCTCCATGAGAATCTCTGACTGGCCGCTTTTGCAATAATGGTAAAGTATTTTATTCAAAGCTCAAATGAAACTAAAGATTATTCAAAGTAACTGATTGGGGTTGAAGAAAAGAAAAAGGTCTGGTTAGCTTTACCTTCAATTCAAAAACAGGAGTATCAATTTGTTCTGCTCCATGCCTTTCAAATGCACCAACAATAGTCTTGAAAGCTTTTTCTCTTACTGCCATTTGTTTGGGTACATAATCTCTGGTACCCTGATTAATTGAAGAAACATGTTTAAGACTGACTGGTTGACTGACTGATTGAGAATTTGACTGACTGAGAATTAAGGAATAGATAGATGAATGCAAAGATGGATGGATGGATGGACAGATACTGTAGGGGGACTTGTTGACAACAAGAATGAATGGAGGGATAGTTGAATACATGGACAGATGGATGACTAAAAATGAAATGACAATAGAAACAGAACAAATAAATGAAAGAAAATTGAATATAGAATATTTCATAGCTTTGACTAAAGCATTACAAAGATGTAAAATAAACTAACAGACATAGTTACCTTGGGAGTTTTAAGAACAAACTTCTGTGGCTTTGCGTCATCTCCAAGCTCCTTTTTTAGTTCCAAAAGCTTGCTTACTTCTTCCTTTATCTGAAATAGCAAACAATTAATTTAGATTAAAAAGTCAATGTTAAAAACACCCAATATCTATTTCAGACCCTAATTTTGGAGAAGATTTTCAACCAAGAAACAAAAAAACTTTTAATATGAACATTCAAGGTTGACTTTTAGGAGATAAGCTAAGATAGTTTTGGTTCTATTTACAGTGCCACTAACCTTACTATCTAGACAATAGGTACGGGCAAGGACAGTGGCTTGTGGCAGTACTTTACTTATATGTACATTTGAGGGAATCTGAAGTCTGTTTACTAGTCTAAATATCATCATAATGTCTGAAAAAAATAAAGTGATTCCCTAGCATTACTGGAGTATTGAAGTTCAATATGACTCTACCCTACCTTAGGGGGGGGCTAACATTATACCCCACCCCCTCCCCCAAATGATTCAGACATTATTCTTTAAAAAAGTTTATCTTTATTATTTTAATTGAGTCTTCTTTCTATTTATAGCAGTCTTTAAAATGATGTATTTGAATTAGTTTTGTGGTGTTGTTTCCTTACCCGATGGCCTCCTAAAGTACCCGAATGATTAATAGGACATTAGGTTCTATGAAAGGTTTATATTTATATATTTTATATGAGCCTTCCGTTCATTGATAAGATTCTGTAAAATAAGTCTTTCAATTAATCTTTAAGGTTGAATAACGTTTGACTTTGTTTCACAGAACACGTGGAACAACATTTTATTGGAATAAGAAAATTCCTATTTCTGATGCAATCAAGGGCCGGTGTTATGCATTTTTTTCTAAAATAATATTTAAAAACTTATCATTTTGAAAATTCAGTTACCTGGCTTTTTACTTCATCTGTCTGTTCAGTTAGTTTCAGATTTCTTATGATTTCTCCTTGTACGCGAATAGCTTCTTGTAGTTCATCTCTTCCTCGCTTCGACTCCGCCATCTTGGATTGTGAATAACAGTGTGAGACCGCAGTAATCTTGACCAGCTGTGTTATTTTCCGAAGACTTTCCGAGAGTAATCGAAGTATTTTCGTCCACCTGTCGTTAAATAGCGAATTCATTACGAACCTTTTTATGCCCCCTTAAAAAAATGGCGGATGAACGAGCTGGCAGGTTATTTTTCTATCTCTATCCATTTATCATTTTTATTTATGTAACATATATGATATATGAATTCAAGATTAATGGATGAACCAAGGCCTCCATGGAACACTAATCATATGCAAGATTTCTAGCCGATAAGGGATTGTTTTTGTTATGCAAATAATGTTTACTAGCTGTTGTTAAGCAGCGAAGTTCAATCACCAATAATAAGAGACAGTTCTACTAATGATTTTCAATGGATTTAGAAATACTGTCGTGAGGTTTTGTTTTTGGACGATGGCGACTGAAAGGACCTGAATCTAAAAGAAAGATAGAAATAAAACATCGGACGTTTGGAGGAGAAATAATTTGATATCAAAGTCTTCACATCAAAAGGCTTCAGAAAATTCTTGTCGAAGGTATTGTGAGTATCTTTAATACCTCAGAAAGGTTGGGAATAATTTGGTTTGGTACAGACTTGGTAATAACTTTCTCCTACTTGATTGGATTTTGAGGAAAAGAACGATCGAGGAATCGAATTATATCGTAATGTTATTCTCTGAAGTACTTGTTGACATACAGCAAGACCGTGTACAAACAGCAAGACCGTGAGACAAGGTCGGAACTACCAGCTGATTTTCTGTCTATGAGCGATATCATCACGTATGTTGAATTTAATCCGTAAAAGTAATCATTGCATACACCATTGTGACAAAAAGTGTACAATATTTGATCTCTGAGTTAATCAAATAACCTTTGAAGAACGAGAATTAAATAATGGAATTGAAGGATCGAACATCTTATGACCTAATGAAAGACAGACATCAAGATGTCGAAGAACAACCTTACGAGAATTATTCCTACCATGTTAATGGGCAGCACTTCACTGCCTTGCAGCATGATGACAGAGAAAGTATTTTGAATAATGGGAATGTAGAAAACACAAAAAGGAAAAAGAGAAGGAAGATAAGAAGAGCAGAAGTGAACTCAGATTTAATGAGCTCACCAGAAAATGACCAAAGTGCTACAAACAGAGAAAATACTACAATAAACAGAGTGCCTGATCAGGGAAGAGTTCTAAATCAACAGAAAAAAATGCCTTTGAATAGTCTAGGAACTAGTGAAGAACTTCAGAAAATCGAGGAAGAGTTTTGCAGACAAGGAGCAGAGCCTAATAAGATTGACATTAGACAACAAGCAATTCAGCAAGCTATACATCAATCAAACTCTGAAAGTCGTGAAAAGAAAAGACACTATGATTACGTATTAGTCTATAAACCAGGGGAACTTTCTACCACGCAGGAGAGATTAAGAGAAACATTTGAAAAGTCACTTGAGGAGGAAGGTTTTAGACTTGAAAAGAAGTACTCTACACTACATACATTTGTAATACTGCACTGTCCTTTTGAGAGGCTGTGTATTGAAGCTGAACATGTGATATTACAAATGCCGCTTGCAGGGGTGAGTAATAACCCCTCTTACATTGCTTCGCAATCACATGCATGAAAATGTTCAATTAATTTACTGTAGAGACAACTAAGATAAAGTTTTATTGGATGTCAGTCAGATGTTTCATGTTGTTGGTGGAAAATATTTTGTTTTAACAAGAGATAAGAGAAAATACTTGGAAATTTTTTGCTAAGACAAACAATGCATTTTCCTGGTTTCAAAACTGACATATTTTCTTAATCAAATTTTCAATGATCTTTTCTAGTATGTCGTTCCTGAACGAAATGAAAGCAGTAGGTTATCACGGCTGGGAGACAAGTTCAAGACTGACGATGAAGGTTGTTTATATGTGTCCAAGTCATATTATATGTGGACCTTTTTTCTATCATTTTTGTACCTTGATATATAATTGACAGATTGTTTTATAATAATATTTCTTTTTTCTCCAGTTGATTTTGTTAGTGCTCCATTTTGTGTATCAAAGAAAGAAATTTATGAAGGTATCAACGATCCAGAGACCTTCTTCAGACCTGCTTTGCGGTCATTACTGGTATGTACAAAGACATATACCAACCTGTCTTTTTTTCTAATTAACTTTGACAGCTGGACAGTAAACTTGCAGTTGGTATTAATTAATGTTGATAATGACTGGTAGTTATAACTACTTAATGTAACTGCATGTGTTGAATACAGAAAGTGAAGAAGAAGAAAACTTAAAAACCTTGTAAAAATAGATTGTAACTGTATGTACTGACATTTTGGATGTTAGTCCTTCAACAGAGCAAAAATTAGAAAATTAACTGTTGTTTTGATTGACAGGTAAATCATATATTGATAACGATTGACATACGAGACAAGGAGTCTAGGCAGCTGGGCCAGAATCCACAAGGTATGATATTTTAATATCATAAAAACTTGAAGGCATATATGTTATTTACCGGCCAGGAGGTCCGGATAGGGAAAAACTGTGCCCGAGGTCTTGAATATACGGACCGAGGGCACAGTTTTTTCCTATCCGGACCGACTATAGGACGGTAAATAACTTATTTATTTTTTTCCCGTATTTTTTTTACTTGTTTTGGTAATCGTTTTGTGTTGTCGTTTAGCGGCAAAGGATACCGGACCGCGCGTGCGGGCAGATACTTACAAAATACCGCCCGCTCAAACAGCCAATCAGAACGCACGATTTTTTAGGATACCGGACCGGAAAAAAATAAAAAAATATATCTTCATACTAGACATACATATTCCATTTGTGTGCTGTCACTTTTAAATTTAAATTTTAGGATTACCATATCTTTTGATGGAGAAAATTTCAAAGAAAATCAATTAAATTGAAGAAGAAAAGATTTGATCAAGAGTTTGAAAAACCATCTCACATCTTCATGATACTAAAAATGCATTTCCATTTGTGTCACTAATTTTCAAATTAAATTTTAGGATTACCATATCTTTTGATGGAGAAAATTTCAAAGAAAATCAATTAAATTGAAGAAGAAAAGATTTGATCAAGAGTTTGAAAAACCATCTCACATCTTCATGATACTAAAAATGCATGTTCCATTGGTGTCACTAATTTTCAAATTAAATTTTAGGATTACCATATCTTTTGATGGAGAAAGCCTATATTGATGCCTTTATTCTGCATGACAAGTCCAAATATGACAAGATGTTCCCACTTTTAGAAAATAAGAAAGTGCAAGAAACCTTCCTGTATGGTCAGGATGTTACTGACCCTCGTCGATCACTTCATAATACCTGGCTAAAATTGTTCAAATTTCAACCCCTGTGGAAAATAAGGAATTACTTTGGAGAGAAAATAGCTTTGTATTTTGCTTGGCTAGGTAAAATAAGCAATTTTTCTATATTCTATCCCCTTTGCTCTCTATTTTGTAACCTTGATTAACCTTGGTGATATACCTGTGGTCATTAAATAAAAAAAAGAATATAAGCAGCTAGGAAGAAATGTTAGGAAGAATATTCAATAGTTACCAGCTTATGCACCTGATAGAATCTTCTGGATCAGTTCAGTGCAGAACGCAATATATGTCAGTAATACTGTATATCATAACTGACAGTTTTTCCTCTCCCATTCCCACAGGATCCATGACCTTTTCTCTTGTAATTCCAATGCTGTTTGGCCTTGCTGTATTTCTTTGGGGTCTGATTGACGCGTAAGTAAATTTTACAAACACAAGGTTAAGTAATTGTTAAGATATTGATAATAGCAAAATGTTTTGCATTCACCTTCGAAACTGGAGTAGCTTATATATTGTATCATTAAAGGTTTCAGATGTCTCCAGCAGTAGTATGTTTCCTCTTTACCATCTACAGCTCTCTTTTAATTATCATTCTCAATTCCTCGGTTTCTTTACCAATTATCCTTCCATTTCCATTCTTCATACTCTATTCTTTAGGCTGCTATGACAGAAGTTATAAACTTTCCTTCTTATTTTATAACCATTTTATTCCTCTTTTCCATTGTTATTTTCTATCCATACTGAATTTTCCTTTCATTCTCCCTATTTTCTATTCTTAGTCTGCATTTTCTTACTTTTCTTTTTATCCCTCTACTTGATTCCTCTCTACTCTTGATTCTACTTCAGCACCGTCAAATCGAATCATTCCATTTATCATATCCTGAGGTGAGTCTCAGCCAATTTCTATTCTCATTATTTCTCTGTTCAAGGAAACAGACTTTGATCATCTGTAACAGATCTTTCCTAATAAATCCTTTCTCATTGATCTGCCACCTGATATCTTTACACTTGTTTTTTAAGTCAAGATTTTTCAATTTTACCTTCTCATCTCTTCAAAGGACAAACCTACAGTCTAACTCTAACTCTACTGACTCTTAAAGTGCTTATAAGCCTTTGCACAATATTTTCAGAATTGATTCTTTGGATAGTTGATAGTTGATTGTGAAAATATTTCGTCATTTGAATGTCGGGTCTTTAAGATACGAAGGTTTATATTCCCAATATGTTAATGACTATGACGTAACATAAGGGATAATTTAATATACAACACTGCACTCGTTCTGGAATACTGTATTTTAAAAGCATCACCCTTTTACTCGTGAATCACGTAAAGTTTCCTGCAAATTTGTTTTCAAAAAACATCAAGCGTTCAATATTAAAAGTTGCCAGAAAATAACTCAAATCCCTTATGTTACGTCATAGTCATTAACATATTGAAAATAAAAAACCTTCGTATCTCAAAGACCCGACATTCAAATGACGAAATATTTTCACAATCAACTATCCACTATCTAAAGAATCAATTCTGAAAATATTGTGCAAAGGCTTATAAGCACTTTAAAGGGTATAAATCAGAATAACTCATTATGAACTATACCTTCTCAATCTTCAAACCAGAATGTGAATACCCAAAAGGGTTACCTGAGTCACTAATTGGTGCTGTTGGGAAAAAATTGTTTTTAATTATAATTATTATTATATAGATAGGATAGTATGTGGCGCTGATTGGTCATAAACTGTACTTTATTAGTGAATGGAGCATAGTGTTGACTCCATCCGCGTGTGTGAAGTGCTGCTGTATCCCGTGATGT
The DNA here is from genome assembly GCA_011057435.1 of Actinia equina. Classification (NCBI taxonomy): domain Eukaryota; kingdom Metazoa; phylum Cnidaria; class Anthozoa; order Actiniaria; family Actiniidae; genus Actinia; species Actinia equina. The sequence continues at coordinate 65,442 of WHPX01001021.1, forward strand.
TTTTCTTTTTGCATAAAAAAATTCAATACACAAATAAAATTAGTGACAATAATATAATAAGATGAATAACACAGCGCCGTAAGTGCTCAAGAAGTGTGAGAAGCATTCGCCTATGGCTCGGACTTCTCCTTACGCTATTTTCATGCTTATGCCACTTCCTGTGTGCTTTTTCACTTAAGCATTAATCTAAGGAAGTACTAGCATTGGTACTTTACACTTGCAGTTTCTCTGTAATTGCTGTAATGTGTCATTCCCATGAGAATGAATTCTTTGTTTGCCAGTAATGCTTGAAAAGTTATATAATTATATTACACTAAATTGGCCAAACATTGTCAGGTTGAAAAGGGTCAATCAGGGAAAATAGTTAACGAGGCTAATAGAGCCTTTGCACCATCACATGATGGCAGCCATGACAAGATTCGGGAACAATGGAATCTGGTCTAATCTGATTAATTACATGAGAAAGAATTAAGTTTCCCAGGGAAAAAACATTGTGCCTCCTGTCATGGCTGCCATCACTTGATGGTGCAAAGCCTCTATGTTATGCATATAATTGCACTTTTACAGCTCTCAAACATTGATTTATGTAACCGAAAAGAAGCATTTTGTCACTCTTCATACCTGTGTCTGTATGCAAATACTCTCCAATTTCTTTGGATATCAACTACCCAGAATACCCTTTGGTCTTAATTTTGATGCTGATTTATCCTTTTGAGTCTGACAACGTTTTCTCGATTATATTAAGTATACAAATTAACATCAAAACAAGAAACTTATTCCAAGAAACATCTTAACTTATCTTTCTTGGTAGTGTCGATAAACATCCTTTGAGCCAGACCAATGTGACCATTACATATGTCATTGGTAAATGGGCCAAGAATGCATTTGATAACTCTATTACACCTTACTTTGCATTGGTCATCTGTTTATGGGGTAAGTCACAAATATTAGTGTACATATTGAAAACAGTTCTTCAACTTCAAAAAATGGGTGGAGGGAGGGGAGGGAGGGAGGGAGGCATAGATGGGATGCACAAATGGATGGATGGATGGAAAGACTGTTGTAACGTTGACTTTTGACATGTTTTTTTAGGAACAATTTTTCTAGAAAACTGGAAACGTACCAATGCCAGGCTTGCATACAAATGGGACGTAGATGAGTTTGAGGAACAGGTTAGTCATACCAAATATCAAATTCTTGGATAATATTTCCTTTAATTTTAATCTCCTATTCATTTTTTTTTTTTTCTGCAGGAACCTAACCGCCCTGAATATTATGGCACAGAGATTAGACCTGTAAGTATTCCTGCATCATAATAAACCAATCACGATGTGATGTGAAAACTGTAGCCAATCAGGAGAGAGCAGGATCAATATCATATTGACATTAGCCAATCACAATCTTTTATTCCCATAGTTGTTGACAGCATATAAGTAGTTTATCAGATTTAGGATTTGCTGCTTCTTCCTGATTGGCTTAACATTTTACTGCTTTGTTTTTATTCTACATCGGGATTGGTCGACTTTGTAAAAGTGGTTCCCATTAGTCAGTTCATGATTTGATGGATGGTGTTAAAGTTTTGAGTAATAACACGCATCAAATCATTTTGTTATTGATATTTTCACCTTCTTACTTCACAGGATCCCATCACAGGACAACATGAACTGTTCTATCCTTTCAGGATGAGAGTCACTAAGATGACAGGCTCCTTTGGTCTTCTTTTATTCATGGTAAATATTGCACACTGCTTGCTTTATGTCACAAATTTCAGAATTCCGAGTCAGCCCAGAAATCTAACACAAGATCCCAGAGGTGATTAAGGCTTCCTAAGTTCAGTGAACCAGATACTTAGTGTAAAACATCAAAGTGTTTTTATAGTAAAATGAGTGATTTCTTCTTTCCTTGATGCTGTTCAGGTTTGTCTGGTACTGGCAAGTCTCTTTGCTGTCATCGTTTACAGAATCATAGCAAGAGAAGATCTGTTTAAGTCTAGTGGTCCTTTTGGTCCCACTGTTGCAAGCATCACATCAACGTTTCTCAATACGTGTTCGATTATGATCATGGGCAAGGTGAGTACTACTACTTTCAGTTTTTTTAGATTTCGGACTTTTTTGTCTACCCTCCACGTGCGTTGTCTGTGTTGGAGGGTGTCAACGTAGCATCAGTCCTCTTTTGAGTTCGATAATGCATTGTGGTCTAGCTTTGGTACAAGCAACCCCCAATATGGCACAATTTCAGAACAAAAGATGTTTGTACTTAAACGAGATCACAATGGCCAAACACTTTGGCAAAAAAAAAAAAAAGAAAAAAAGATCATGACATTACATACCTTCCAACACGAATACCAAACAGCAAAAAACAATACATGCCACGTAGAATAACGTAAAGGATATAGTATACTGCAGAATTACGAAATCCACTTACTTGTGTCTTTCTCCTTTGCGCAGGTGTATCAGGTGCTAGCAGTGCGTCTCACGGACTGGGGTAGGTATTTCTTTCACTATGTAATCTGTAACGTGATACTTCGGTCCGCCATCGTAGCTATAGAAATAGTATTTTATTAAGTCATTGAATATACACACATGTACTAGCATAGCCGAGTACTCAATAAAAGCCTTACACAGAATTGTTACTTAATCTAAAAATGAAATCTTAAATTAAGAGGTACCTAACAAAGTCACATGTGAGTAGAGTTTGTAAGATCTCTTGGCTCACCGGCTTTTCACCCATCACTTCGCAAGTAACTAACTCGCTAAATTCTGGTTAAATCTGTGAGGTACCCTTGCGCTGACTTGGATTAGCTCAGAGGGTGTCTCAGGGTATCGATAAAATGTTCAGTTTGAAGTAATATATAAGCCTGCCCTGATGATGTACTCTTATCTTGAGCCAATTTCATACGACTGTGAAAACTTCACGTTAGCAATATGCCTTGACGTGATTGTGACGTGACCTTGCGATGCTCAAGCAATTGTTTGTATGACCAGTTATCCCGTGCAATGTGATTGGTTCAAAGGACTTTGTCCTCCGTACCGGAGAGTTTCTTTTGCCATGTTTCACGGCCATGTAATAACAACTTTCTTACCTTGCAGAGAATCACCGGACACAGACAAGCTATGAAGATGCACTCATCATCAAACTGTTTGGCTTCCAGTTTGTCAATTCTTACTCCTCGTTATTCTACATCGCTTTCTTTAGAAGGGTAAATGTAATGTTACGGTCTTCTGCATGTATTGTTTTTTGTCTTACCTAAGGTCTTTAGAGGAGGTTCCCTTTAATGCCATATCTGCGATTGATAGAAAAAAAGAAGATTCAAAACCTATTCTGCGTTACTTGGCGGTCTGCGGTTGTTGCAGCTGTCCTCTCCCTTCTTTCCCCTTCTGACAAGATAAACAACAACTGCAGACCGTTAAGCAATGCAGGCAATAGTTAAGATGGTTTGCCAATAGTTATCAGTATTGGGTCCCCTATCTATTGATTACAAATCATCAATTGACTGAGTGTTACTATGGCAACTCTCCAGAGATGCGCATTTGAACATGTAATCGTTTTGTATTTAGTATGTTCATTGTTTATGTATTTTGTTGACAGGACACAGCATCTGAAGGTATTCTTGGGTTTGGACCAAACTACAACGACGCCTGTGGTGCTGACAATGACTGTATGTCACTATTGTCTCTTCAAGTGGCCATGTTGATGATTATGAAACCACTTCCTAAAGTCTTCTCCGATATCGTTCTACCGTGAGTTTTCATCATATGAATTAATACTAGTAATACTGAGAAAAGTGAAGCTGCTTTTGTTTAACGTGCTACACCTGACACAGGACAGAGTTATCTTGAGCGAAACTCAATCAGCTCTTTTAGTTTGCCCATGCGCATCTTCATTCAAACAGTAGTTGGTTTGCAGAAGAGGTGATAATTGTTTACCGGGACAAACTTTTTCCTTTTGTCTTCACTGATCTGCTTGACTAAGTACGTTGATCCTTGAGCTAGCCTGGGTGTAGCACGTTTCCTATATCCGGGCTCTCCTAGTTCGCAACGTTTGACAGTAAAACCATATTACTGTTATGTACCTTCAAATGTATAGTAATCTCCTTATTCTTATCGTTATCTGTTATAGTTTTATCAAGCGTATCTGGCGACGAGGCTTTTGCAACAATAAAGTAGACGAAGCTGACGAGGTCATCAACCACGAGGTGGAAGACTTCCTGACCTACGAACTACAGAAAGAACCATTAGCAGACTTCACCTTGTCTGAATACACAGAAAAAGGTATGTTACTTACATGAATAACTGTGGTACAGTGGGGAACGTGTTGCGCTAGCTGCAAGAGGTAGGCTGACAGCCAACTTAAAAATTAACTTATATAAATGTCTTATACTAAAGTGTAATTTTCTTTCCGTCTTACAGTTCTTCAATATGGATTTCTCATGGTAAGTTTATATCCTTCAGTTTAAAAAAACCTTGCGCAAAAATATTGCCTACAAGCACATCGATGTAACCGTTGACCTTTTTTCCTTCCTTAGCTTTTCGCAGCAGCTTTCCCACTTGCGCCATTGATAGCACTTCTGACTAACTTGATCGACATGAAGGTGGATGCTAGAAGATTACTGTGGATCAATAGAAGACCGATCGCTTTCCGCGCTCAAGACATTGGTAATGTTTTATTAGTATATCTGTAGTATCTATCTTAAAGATGACCACTTTAAGTGGCGGTCCCGTCTCTCCATACTTCATCATTACGAATATCGGAGTGACGTAAAAGAACCACTGGACACTGAGGACATAAAGAAACCCTGGCATTGAATACCCTACATATCCATATGCAAAAAAGCAAAATATAAATAATTAAGGTTGGGATTCAGTAAGACGGTCTCTTTTCTGCCTTCTTTAGAGTTTACGAGGGTGACGTAGCAGTAAAACGTTCGTATTTCGCCACTGTGAGTCCTACGGGTCGAGTCGTTGGTTCGAGTCGCTGGTTCGAGTCGTGCGGGCGCCACATGAGAATAGAGTTTTTTGTTTGTTTATCAAGAGGGATTTTCTCCGGTTTTCCTCACCACGCGAAATACGACATGAATTGAGAGTTGTGTGCTTTGTATAATTTAAAATATAATAGTAGTGAGTGTGGAGTATTTCATATACTCAAACTATAGCCTCTGACAAGGAAGACTCGCCAACGACTTCCCGTATCACGACGTCAAATAAAATATTTATTTCCTACTAATCCTACTACAATTTATGTAGTTAGGATTGTACGCGCGCGCTGATTGGTCGAAAACTGTGCTTTATTAGTGAACGGAGCACAGTGCTGACGCCATCTGTGCGCGCGAATTTCTACTAGATCCTGCAACCTCCTCCCTTTTTGCGTAAATAAATTCAACCGATATAAGTCTAGTAACCGTATATAATAAAACAATTTTTTTCGTGCACCGTTCAGTAACAAAGCTCTTAGGAAGCGCCGTAAGCACTCAAGAAGCGTAAGAAGCACTCGTCTACGCCTCGTTCTTCTCCTTACACTTCTTTCATGCTTACCCCACTTCCTGCGTGGTTTATTACTGAATGGAACACAGAAAAAGCTGTTTTATTTGTTAAATATAGTGACATTTGCCAATTTTCAGGCATGTGGTATGGCATCCTAGAGTTCCTCAACATAGTAGGGGTAGTGACCAATGGTTTCCTGGTTACATTCACCTCTGACTACGGCAAGCAATGGGAGGGATTCGCTACTACTGCCACCTTTAACAAGACTGTAGTCAATACATTAAATAATAAGACTGTGGTACAACTCACTCTCCAACAAGAGCCAACCTTCAGTAGACTCTGGCTGCTCATAGGATTTGAGGTATGTTAACACTCGAAAACTAGCCTGTGTAGTGGCTCAAATTTGGGGGAGGGGTGGGGGGCCTGTGTCCCCATATTGCGCCGCTACTCAGGCTACTCCAAAATGCACTGTGCTGACTTGAAGTGCGTATATGGATGGTACAACTATACCGTAACATTGAAATGGTTTCCCTATATGTATTCCAGTGAATCATCCAATCGTAAAGCGTAGTTACGACTACAACAACGAAGGGCACTGCTACAGTACGGTTAAGAATCGTTTCCTATTCATACAAAAACCCTTGATTTAGAACAATGGATTTTTTTATTTCTGTTCCGTATCGTAACCGTGTCGTTCGTATTGTCTGATAAGTTAACACGACTTAATGGTTCTTATTCACAGCATATCGTGTTTGCAATCAAGTTCCTCATCGCCTGGCTTATCCCCGATGTCCCAAGCGATGTCCGTATGGCCCAACGAAGGGTAAGGAAATTACAGTTATGCTTCTGAAAGTTTAATTAATTCATGTAAGAAAGTTAAAAGCTTAGCTAATCTGACTATTTTTGTCGTGATGCCATTACATATATTAAATTATTCAACATTTGACGTGCATCGAGTTGGGTGCACACGTAAGGTCGCTAAACAATGGCGAGTCCGTCGAGATATGGTTGTGTAATGAATCAGCATGCATCATATGGGACCTAACCGCTTATAAAAATTTCAATAACTGATCTCCCTTTGAAAACTTACCGAATTATTTTCAATTTTTTTTAGGAAAAACATCACCTTGCTGATATTTTATCCAAAGCAGGCATGCGCAAGGGACCTGGTAGGAAACTAACAGAGTCATCAACACAGTCCCGGCGGCCATTGCGAAACTCCCAATCCAGTCCTGTAATAATAACCAACACTCAGGAAAATAACGAGCAGTTGCAACGGGAGACTGGAGCGAGCAGCTTATTGGACAGAAACAATCACGTGATGCCAAAAACTCGATTAGATCCACTTCCTGTTAACTATGTACCAAAGTTTAAAATAAATCAAAGAGACTCTAGTGATAAGGTAGTCTAGGATAAGTTTTTATTTTAAATATAAGAAATAAGGCATATGGTATTTATTCTATTTATATTTTATTATTCAAAACTATACAGTGCTTTTAGTCTCACTGTTGAATAGGTGACGTCAACTAAATTAGATAAGTTATTTACTATTTTAGGTGACGTCACCTAAGTTTGAAACTACGAGTAAACAGCTACTGAGATCAGGGGGAGAAACGACGATACAAATGAATGTCTATTGACTCATTCTCTGGTAAAACAACCCCCCCGGATTAGCATGACCGTTATTTGGCGCGCTTTTACTATTTTAGGTGACGTCAACTAAATAGTTTTCTAAGTTAGATAAATTTATCTAACTATTCAACAGTGAGACTAAAAGCACTCTACCAGACCAAATTTCATACGACTAAATAACGGTACACTGTACTCTAGCCTGCGTGAAGACCGAATATTTTACCCCTCGTCGAGACGGTCCGTCTTAAAGAGAGTTAAATTCAGTCTGCACGCAGGCTAACTGTACTCTTACGGTGCAAGAAAAGTCTAACAAGAAAAAATATACAAGTATATTTATTCTTAATTAATGCTCAAAACATATTTATATACATATTTTCAAGCTTCCATTTCATGCACCACATTGAAAAAACGTCGTGGTTCAAAAGGTTAAATTATCGAGACTCTTGCATAAAGGACAGGCATTAAGAGTGATAAAATGTTTTGTTCGATATCACAGATACAAGCTTCGATCTTGACTTAGCTAATTCAGTCTCATAAGCTACTTAGAACTCAAAAGATATATGTATCACATATAGTATATTAATGTTTCAAGACGAGACAGATTTTTTTCAATTCAAGTTGATTGTGAGGAATTCCGTCTAATTTGTCGACTTAATTGTTTTATTCCCTCTGAGCCAATCAGAGAAAGCTGTTGCTTAACCATTCACTGAATAAAAGCCGGACCTGAATTCTACAACATTTGTGTGAAGTCCAGTACATATATCATATACCGCTGGTCTCAAGCTATTTCCCTGGATATTTTGGGGAACGTAAAATACGTACCTCGCACGTGCGGTTGTTCAATCCAATTTAAAAAATTGCAGCTCGAAAATATAAAAACATCAATTCTTGGATTAGATTGTAATGACTCACGTGACTTTAACTTTTAGTCAAATCCATTGGCTATGGGAAAACAAGTATATATTTTATAATACGAGGCGTTATTAAAATATTAAATAAAATAAATCAATTAAAAGGGAAAAAAGATATCAAGTAATCATGAGAGTTTTTCTTATGATGTGTGCAGTTCCAAGGAGAGCGATCTTCTGTAATTCTGTGATAGAGATATCCCCTTTTAAATGGTTGACATATTGTTCTATGTTCATATTGTTATTATTTATTATTATTATTATTAAAAAGGACAGCGATAGGAAACATAGTTTTTTTAGTATAGATTATTATTATTATTATCATCATCATTATTATTAGGTAAATTCACTCAGCACCTGATATGGGAGGGACTAGTTGGGAGGGGCTAGATAAGTTTACATAATTGGATAGACCTGTTGAATTCGTTTTTTTTAACTAGTTAAACCTGATTACTAACCATTTACAGCACGACACGTTACCTTTGCTAAGCCAAGTATTGTTTAGTAAGGATAAAAAGAAAAGAATTGATACTTCAGCAGTTATCGAGGTAAGTCAGTCTCTCTTCCACTAAAAGGTTGTACTAGCTTGTGTTCATTCATAGCAACTTTTAAGTATTAGTATGGACGGTGTGGTACGTTTGCTCAGCAAAATAAAGTATCACTCAATCAGTTCTAAAAACACGCTGTGTTTGACTGATTAAAATCAATATTTACAGATAAATACCCAGGCAAGACAGAACAATTCTTTTTAGAGAGTTTGCAGTGAAGCAATGTAAGTATACTTTTATAGCTTCGACACACTTGCTGAGCATTTTCAAAGCCTAATATTATGGGAATGAAGGGTGGGGTGTTGATTCCAAGTCTGACTCGCACATCACGTGAGTAGAGTTCGTTAGTTTTCTCCCTTGTTTCGAGGGTTTTTCTTATAATAATAATAATATTAAATCACAATGGCAATAATCATTTATTACATATATAGTTTCTCTGGTTCCTCCCTCCTCAAAACCTCCACAAGCTAAATTCCGATTTGATCTATGGGTTAGCCATGTCCTGACTAATCAGTCCAGACGATACTTCAATATACAGTACATATTCATAAAAATCCAACAATATTTGCTTTTCAGATGTAAAAAATAATTTTAAAGCCTATCGATATGGCAATAAATTTTTTTTTTCCAGTAGAGAGAAGTGTGCAGTCATAGATTATCGTATGTACATAGTAGATAAATAATACAAAATTCAAATTCAAATTTTGTTTTTAGGGTGGAACTAAACTAATTATGAGCGAATTTTGTACAATTTTATTCTCGCTCGCATCGCAAATCTAGTGCCTCAAATTTAATTTTTGCTTGGATTATCCAAGATTCTAACAGTTCGCTCTGAATTAGTTTGGTTCCACCTTAATAGACCTATATACCTTGGGCGTAATGTTTTCCCATTTCAGATTACCCGTCATTTCCTTGAGAATAAGATTCTTTGTTTGAGTTCTATCCATAATCATGTTCCTTCTCATGTGCAACCGTTAAACGAAGAAATGATACTCAAGGTAATGACACGAGGTCTGAAATGGGAAAACATTGCACTAAAGGTGATATATCTATTGTGGACTACTCCCTGGTCAGTTTGACGACACAAGGTCATCAGACCGAGACTGTCCAATAGAATACTGTTTAAGTATCTCAGGCGAGTTTTTACATGCTGTTTCAATTGGTAGTACAATAATTTTATCCTTGTCGAGTTCAAAGTGTAGATAGTCATCACGACTGAGTAGGGTGGGGTCATCTTCCAGACCCGCGCTACCTTCGTGTCGGTTTACGAAACAAGTGAGCCCCCCCGGCCCAAAATGAGAGGTAGATACAATATTCAATGCATGAGGTCTCTCATTAATTAAGGTCCGGGTTTCACTTGTTGGGCTTTCAGTCTCAGAACGAAGTATTTCTTTGCGGGTAACTTTGTCACTCCGACAGTCTTCTTCGCTATAGGACCCCTTCTCTCGTTCATTGAGCGCATCAGAAGTCTCAGTTTCGTTAGACCCAAAACCCTCGTTACAGGATGACCCATTACTATCAGTAGTTTCTTGGGGTTGGGGTTTCGAGCTATCGCCTTCGCTGTCCTTAGCATTCTGGAGAATAGGCTGTGTTACTTGATCTAATACTGATGCCAAGTGTTTAAGATTTAATATGGCGATACCGTTTACCTTGTACAGTTGGATGTTGGAAAGATTTTCGTATCCAGTCGTTAACTTAGATGCTAGTACCTATACGAAGACAAGATATGTTTCTTTTAAAACCCAGGAAATGTTATCGCGGCATCAAACGACAGGGAGCCCACTTCAGATAAAAGAGATAAAGACATTGTATTTATCGAGCGCCATAATCTGCGGCACCTTTGCATATGGTTCTCTGATAACTAGCTTTGCATATAAACTGTTGCTAGAAGGCTGTATGAGCCAAGTGGGGGGAATTTTATCATTACAAAATCGTTTTAGATAGAAGTAGTCACATAAGCGCAGGATGTCATTTTTGCTACCACTCTGGGCAATGGTAGTCCCGGAAATACGTCAAGCCTGCGCTGTTTGACATGCTCAGACTGCTGGACTATTCGATTTATAGGAGATGATTGCCTTTAAACAATGGTTGTATTTGGGTCACTTTCTATACATATTGTATTGACCCAAATGTCTCATCTTCAAGGTAGCCATGCATTTGAATCAAAGTGATACGAACAGTGAGCTTGCAATGATAGAGATCTTTTTTAACACCTTGGACATTTATTCACAGGTCCTTAGCTATAATTGAAAGCTCACCCATATGTCTTGCTTTGATACAAAAGCACTGCTACCTTTCAAGATGGAAACTGTGAAGGATACTATTGTTTGAAAGCCATAGAAAGTATACCTAATATCTGCTAATTGGATAAATGAAGTTGCCAAAAGCTAGAATATTGCTAATCCTTGAATAGAATTTATGTAAAGATAATGGTAAAAATCAATAAGGGTTTTACTAGAAAATATGACATTATGAGTGTCCTATTTACTGACCTGGCTTAGAATCACCACTTCTTGATCAGGTTGTTCTAAGATGCCATATAGCACACGATCGCAAAGTCTTATGGGTGCTTTTCGTGCCCAGTCCTTCCCATACTGGTGCTGCATGTAGGGCTGGGAAAGAGCCACAAATACCAGCCCAGCAAACACCAGGAAGCTACAGAAAAAAAAAGACAATCAAATGAATAACCATACATGTACTTGTCCCAACACAAATGATTGCGACTTTACTGAAAGTTGCTATAAACATTGCCATTTACATTTTGTTACATTGACATTATCTCATCTTTTAACAATTTTTTCACTCCTAAATGAAATGCAATAGTAACAGTACAACCAAAGCCTTAGAAGTTTGGAGATTTGAGTAAACTGACCTTGGTCTTTTGTCATAGAGTTGTGTCGGTACAAGTGTTGTGACTTTATCCAACCGAACATCCACTTTTATTTCCTTTCCTTGTCTCAAAATTGAAAGCTCGCAATTGTCATTCACGAATTTGTTGGAGAGAATATAATCGAATAGAATTCTTTCATTTCCTCGAAAATGGACCTTTGAAGAAAACATGAATAAAGAATATACAAAATCTAGAAAAATTGAAGAAATCAAGAGTACATTTCACACAGGATAAAAGTAAACTCACATTCATCAAACCATTTACCAATTGCGCATGAGACTGTTGCTCATCCAATCAAAACACAGGAAAACAGCACATGCTTATAGACTGCATTTGAAAGGGTTGGTGTTTAAGAGTTAGGTATACATTTAGTTAACAAAATATGAGAATCTCAAAGAAACATAACAGCTAGGCAGGGCAGTAATACTGATGTGCCCATTACCTTCTTTGTTTTCTTCTCTCCCTCCCCTCCCTTCCTACGTTTCTACTAGCCTTTATTTGCCCAAATGCTTGATTTTGAATAGTAAATATCATATCAAAATAAATTTCATTGATTCCTACCGTTCCATCATCAGCTACAGACTCCCCATTTATTGCCATCAGTACATCACCTCTAATAACCTTTTCGCTGCAGCTAAACAGGCTCAACACCTTGGTAACTAACACCCCAGTCTGGTCTGTAGTCATCTTGAAGTAGGATCGCATGTGTTCACTGTCAATAGGCTGCCATTTTATACCTAGCCTACAGAATCCATAATATGTTTTGTTTCTTTCTATGTCTTCTAGGAAATGATCTATGACTGTCACCTGAAAAGTAACAGTGGGGTTACTGAAGTTATTGGTTATACTACAATTGCACATGATAGAAGGCATTTTCAGACCAGAGGAAGCCCATTTTAGAGTAAAGGCACAATTACACAGAGAAATTTTATTTGGAACTTGTCTTGCAACAACATTTTGACACAAGTTACATGGAGCATGCAGCAATTAACCAGTGCAATTTGAAAACATTTTGCAAGACAAGTTGTAGCAAAGTAGAATTATTTTGTACTTTAATTTGGCAACAAAAGAGTATCTGTTGCACAGTGTAGACACTCTTGCAACTTGTCTCACAACACTGTTGCAAAACAATTCGCAGAGAAAATTGTAATTGCACCTTAAAATAATAAAAGATAACCTCGAGGTCAGAGATAGGTCCTTTGCAGACGTAACTTAAACAAATTTTTCTGCCTACTGCACAATATTGGACTTTTTTATGATGCTCAAATTGTAACAACTTACAGGTATGATGTAACCAATGTTCTCGGCATTGTCAAGGGTCTCAAATGCAATTCCAATCAGTTTGTCATCTTGTAATGCTGGTCCACCACTATTACCACTATTGATAGCTGCATCAATCTGTACGGAAATGTTCAACAGTTAACAGTGAACTCAAGTAAAGTAAAGTATTTGTGCTGTGTTAGCAAAGTTAGCAAAGCAATGAATTGTAAGGGTGGAGCTGGTGAAGGTCAAAAAGAGGGCCATGGCGTTGACACTGGACTATATCATCTTTATATGGGTGGCATGTGTGCTGCTTAGATGCTGTCTTGCATAATATTAATTATTATATATAAACCTCAAGTTTATATATAAGACATGGGACAGCATTAATGATATAATTGAACATAATAAACAAGTACAATACTATACCTGAATGGCTAACAGCTCCACAGCAGAATGAGCATATCTCTGCATTTCTACACGGGATACTACACCCCTCGTAACACTAATATTATCCCCTCCAGTAGGGAAACCAACACACACCACATCTTCTTCAAGGTCTGGGAGTTTACCGAAAGGTAATGGATAAAGATCTTCCCAGAACTTGTCATCTTCAACACCAAGCTATAAAAACAGTGGACAAATATTAAATTAACTCCTTTATCTCACTGGTCAAAATTAATTAGGGATTCAAGAATATTCCTAGGTAAAATGTATATTGCTGCATGTCCACAAGAGGCAGCCTTTGAGGTAATGAGAGGTTCACATATCTGAGGTTTGAGATATGAATGTAGTAAAGAAAGGAAGGAAGGAAGGAAGGAAGGAAGGAAGGAAGACAGACAGTGGCATTTCCACAGAGTGGCTCTTCATTTACTGAAATTTCAATTGGAATTTATGAGTTTATTTTTGATGAGGGAGAAAAACTGGAGAACCCAGAAAACCCTCGAAGCACAGGAGAGAACCAACGACAGCTCTACTCATATATGACACTGATCCTGGCGGTACTCTGGGTTGCATTGATAAGAGGCGTGCGCTCTCACCCCATTCATGCACCAATGTAATGGGATGAATTGAATTTATTATGCTTATCAACTTTCACCTAATATAAATACAGACTGTGAAAGGGTACAGGTAAGAAGCTGAAAATGTTTAATCTTTTTGAGCTTTAGATCCTCTTCTCCATAATTTACTTAATATATAGTTTAGGACTCCAATATATTTAACACCAAAATTTCAGTCACACATCGAGATGTTCAGGCCATTTAAATATCACAGCTTCACATGGTTGAATGAATACAGCACTCTTATTATTAAAGATTTATTTCAGAGTATCTTGGTGTCGCATGTGGGATATGGTTAGCATGGCATTATCAATCATATAATGCATATATTCTGTTCCCTAGTAGAGCATGTATTGATAAATAGGATTATATTACCATAGCAATATCACACTCATGTCCAACATGTACAACATGGGCATTGTACTTCTTGGCATCACCATGTTTCCGAACTCTTACCTAGAAAATAAATTGGATATAGAAATAAACATGAGAATGAGCTATTTTTTTAAAGTAAAGTATTAACATTGAATCAAAATATCCAAATAACTCTGGAATATTTAAAGTAATTAAAAATATTGTGAATAAGATCCCAGCTGTGATCCCAAATGTTGTATCTATTTGATGAACATAATGAAAAACGTAATACTCAAGAATGAAATGACGTCCGAAAAAAGTAAACAGTTTAAAATTCAAAATTAAAAAATTAAATTTTAATGTATAGCAGGACTCAAAATAATAGCCGGTCAGTGCCTGTCATGATTTATGCTGGCCAAGTTAGTTTTTTGCTTGCTTTTTCATACCTCATTTCTGGCTCAAAGTTACTGGATAAAATAGCCTACAAGGCAAAGATTTGACTACGCAAGTTCCAACTCTGATCAGCTGTTATTTAAAACCCCTGTAGAGATTGATGATTATAAACCACTCTGCAGAATCTGAGTGATATAGAAGCAGTGTGGCAAGTGTCAGACTCAGCCACTATTGCAGTCGAGGTTGATGTGGGAGGGAATTAGAAAACCACATAAAATGTCTTCAACCGAGGCTATCTTCAACATACATCATTAATCATGTTATTTTTCTTCTGCTGCAAAGATGGATAAGTCTGCTGCATTTTCCTTTCCCTTTCTAGTCTAATTTTTCTTTTAGTCAATAAAGGAAGTGAGAGAAGTGAAAGGAAACAATGACTGATTAATGTTATTTAAGTCTTTCTGATTGGCTGATTGTCAATAACTAAGCTAAGGGGAAGAGTCATTACCAGTGGAAGAGTTATATCTATTGCTGAAAGTAATTTAGAAGTATTGTTGGTTTAGTCCCCTGTAGTTTAAGTGGTTTAGCCCAAACAATGAATTGAATTAGGTTTGATCATAATTTTCTCTTCTAAGACACAAATGCCAGCCAGTTAAATATATTTTATATACTTACAGATTTTTGATAAGCAACAACATGACCATTGGTTAATATTCTTCTGTTTGATATAATAAATCCCGAGCCAAATACTTGTTGTTGTCTCTTCATTTGCCATGGCATGCTGTAGTTGGGAGTAGACAATTGAACGAACAATTTTACCACTGATTTAAGGACCTAAAAGATAAAAAAAATGAAATTCTCAAATAGTTGATAGGATATTTTTTTATTGAAATGCCCATAATATTAATCTATCCACCATATATCACACATGTGCGCCCACCTAGTACCATTGCTAAACAATACGATATCGATCATTGGATCATTGTAAAATCTTATAGAGTCCTGCCAGCTATCTTGAAACTCTTGCTATGTACTTGAATAAAGCCCAAATCCTGTGGATTTGTGTCACAATAATTTTACCATGGATATCTCAAACCAAAATGACCTTGAACCTTTTTTCTGGTCCTCAATTACTTATTGGAAAATCCTTCTATAGAGGCTTTGCATGTTGTCAACATGACAGTCATGTTGCAAAAGTCATTTTACATATTTATTTCCCAACACGTGATCATGCAAAACCTCTATTGCAGCTCAATCTTTCAAAAGAGAGAGCAAAAGTTTTGTTGTGCAACATCTTTTTCCGCATGAAATCGTTGGAGACGAGCTTTGAGGGAGCTCTGCTCCGGGAGCATGTTGTGGGAGCAAGCTCCCTCGTGTGTACCTAGCCTTAACAGTCTAGGTACCATGTGATATTCCCCGACCCATTTACAAGCACTTGACCATGCAAAGTTATACCATGTTATTGCACCTTTACTCAAAACAGAAATATTTGTGGCATATCTGCACAATTTGAATAGTAATTTCGAAGTTATAACTGAAAATGATCTCTTTAATACCAGAACTCATAAACACTTCAAATTTTTTCAATGACCTCTTGATCTAACAAGCGTAATTAGGCTGAATGTATAATTACTAAAGGCCTATAATCACTGTTCATTCATACTTTTGTAGTCACATGTGTATTTTTATGCTAAATAATCTTGTTTCTATATAAATATGTTACCCGAATAGAGAAAATCCTTAATGATATTTAATAGTTCACGTCCTGTCAGAACGAACAGACAGGACAACATTGAAGTTTGTAACTTTTTTTCTTTTCATGGCCTTTTCTAAATAATCCTTTACCGGGACTCTTGCGAACCCTTTTTTACGCTCTTGAGGAATGAAAGCTTGTATTAGTTTAGCTAGTTTCAGCTTATAATTCTACGATAACTTGTTTCATTAGAAACACCGACGCAGTCCACGCTAGTGTTCACTAGCCATCATCTAGGTTATATAGCCTTACGAAGAAAAGACCTTAGAAGGACAGACCGACATCGAACATAATATTTTTCCCAGTTAAACGAAGACATCTATGTCTGTAATAATTCAAGTCCATCAGAACCTACATGGAATAAAAGTAGATTGACAGCCATATACCTTACGTAAACCACTATGGAAGGTAATATGATTTTTTAAGGCTGTTTTAACCAGTGGCCATTGGAAAAAAAAATGAAAATTCCCACGACACTAAATAAACTCACCTTCTCGCTTGTTTTTAAATGAGTTCCAGAACTTTTGCCTTCCATTTGGTCTGCCTAAGCGTTGAGCTAGCCTATCACGTATTAAAACAAGTTAAAATAAATAATATTCAATCAAAAACAATACTTTTATCTGTAGTTTATTTTGAGGATTTTTTTGATTGAAGAATGAGAGCAAGGTAGGCAAGGAACAAAAACAAACAATCAAAAGACAAAAGGAAAGGTTAGTTGAAAATAAAGCGTTCATTAATCCCGTTGGGACTAAGAGTGCCCAATAGGTGAATAAGCCGCATTTCTTTGGTCTTGCGACAATCATTGTTGCCGTTAAGCAAAGAAAGACCGAAAACAATGAAGTCAGAAAGAGAATGATTAGCTAGATTAAAATGGCGAGAAACTGGTTTGGTGGGATCGTTATTGCGAATATCATAAAGATGATTGCAAATGCGATCACCAAGACGGCGGCCAGTCTCACCCACATATAAAAGATTACAGCGGGTACACTTAATACAGTATACAACATTAGAAGTGGTACAAACAAAATGGTCAGTGATTTTAACAGTAGATTAGGACCGACAACAGAAGTGTGAGAGGCTATGTGAGGACAAGTATAACAACGTTTACGAGAACAGCGAAAAGTACCAGGTTCTTTGTTCTTTGCTTAACGGCAACAATGATTGTCGCAAGACCAAAGAAATGCGGCTTATTCACCTATTGGGCACTCTTAGTCCCAACGGGATTAATGAACGCTTTATTTTCAACTAACCTTTCCTTTTGTCTTTTGATTGTTTGTTTTTGTTTCCTTGCCTACCTTGCTCTCATTGGTTTCTTTTGTCTTATTCTATCATATATACACTCCTTTCTACCACTTCTTTCTCTTTTACTCCGACGAAGGACTAGCGTCCGAAACGTCAGTAAGTTTTTTCATCTTTTCACGGTGTATAATTTACCTTTTCATCATTACTGTTTCATTAGAAACACCGACGCAGCTCACACTAGTTTTAGCTAGTTATATCCTTAAATTAGATAAGTTATTTCTTATTTTAGGTGACGTCACCTAAATTTGAAACTACGAGTAAAAAGCTACTCAGATCAGCTACTGAGACCGCTATTTGGCGCGCTTTTACTATTTTAGGTGACGTCAAATAAATAGTTATCTAAGTTAGATAAATTTATCTAACTATTCAAGAGTGAGACTAAAAGCACTCTATTTGGTTCTGAGGCAACTCGGGCAACTATCGTTAAGAGAACGTCTGAAGTAAGAACAAGGAGGTGTTAGCAAATTTTTTCTGTGATTGGCTATTTAACCTATCAAAAAAGGCTTGCGCGTTTAGGAATTTTGCTCAAAAAATCTAGCCTGTGCGCGGTCTTGATAAACTTTGATAACAGACTTGAAATCATATCTATTTGAAAAGCTTAACAAAGAAATCATCATCAGTCATGGCAAGAGCACACAGGTAGCTCATAAGGGGGATTTACCATTGTGCAAAGAAACCACACCAATTATTCAGACAGGTTGTAACAATACTAACTTTATTTTATTAAACAATTCCGCATAACAGCTACGTTATAAAAGCTCTTTATAAAAGATACATAAACTCCAAGAGCAATATAACAGTACGAATGATAAAAACGACCTTATTCTTTATTATGAAACATCACAAAATAAATTACCTAAATATACAATTTTTTATGATATAAACAGTACTAAACTAATAGGCGATAAATAAATTATCCGTCATGAACTTTATGAAATGATTAATGAAATAATTTGTTTCGGAGGTTAATTTTGACCTCATTTAAATAAATTTGTCAACTGCAAAACATCTTCAAACTTGCTACAAACTTTGGAGATGAATACTAGAATAGCGATTCTTTCAGCGATTTATTTCTGCTGGGTATAATCTTTTAAAGCAAAAACGTAGGTTTGAAATTTGGAAAACATTTCAAAAGTATAAGAATCTCATTTGCGTAAAGCTGCAAAAACATGCAAAAGATAGCAGTATTTATACCAAAACACTATCAAAAATATAAAAATGTTAATCTGAAGACTTTTCAAAAGATACTGTTTTTTTTTTTCATGTTTCAAAACTATGTACAAACAAACATAACCCGAACAAGCTATTCGCCTTGTTTGTTTTGATAGCAAAAGTCAAAAGATAAAAATATAGTAAAAAATGGTAAAAATTCTACACGAGTAAAATAGTATATGAAATTTTCATAGGTTAAATATTTTTTTGTGTTTATTCCACAGAAGTATCGCCTCGTTGCTTGTCGAAATGAATCTAGAGAGTAATTGGTATTCCTCAAAAATATACTTTGTCATTTAACTGTAAACAAATAACCATCTTCCTAGGATTGATCTATATATGTTATAATTGTGATTCATGCTTCAATTCTTCTAACTGGCTCATCATTTCTTTGATTTCTTTCTGTAACGTTTGGTGAAAGTCAGGATCCTCTAGTTCAAGCCGACGTTCACTGTCTCTGTCGTCTTCAGAAGCGTTCTCCGAGTGTAAATAAGTGTTCTCAGGTGAATCTCCACAAGCTTCCATACGACTGTTTCCGAGGTAAACTCGTTCCAAGTCGTCCTCAGAGAAATCAGTCATGCTTCCAAGTTCTGAGTCTCTGATCATAGTGAGGGCGTAGGGTCCGACTCCGACCGGAAGCGTGTCGACACTCTCCGGGTATGGTTCTTTGGGTGGACCGGGGAAGCGACCCCTAAATAAATCAGGATAGTTGCTATCACCACCAACAGATCTGCAGTAGTCGGCATCTGTCATGTCCGAGTACTCAGAACCCATTGAATACCGCGACGACGCTTTGCCTGGCATTTGGGACGATTCGGGAGCTCTTCGTCGACTGTTCGGCATGGGAGGAATCTCGAGGTGTTGATCGTCAGATTCGGAGGGTCTGTAGTTGCGGGGCCGTTGTGGTACCTCAGGGACATCAAGACCCGAGCTGTGAGAAGACATCATACTTGCGGACCTTTCTGGGACATCGGGTGCATCGGGGTATTGAGAATCATCTGTAACGCCCATATGGCTGGCTGAGCGCTCTCTAACAAGCCCTGCCCGTGGACGCACCAAATCAGTAGGAATATCAGTATAGTCCCAATGATATCTCTCTACGTTGTTCTCTGAGTTGTTTAAAGACTTCGCGGTGTCGAACGACCGCGTTGAGTTGTTTCTTCTCCACGTGTCTTCTGATTCATAGCGAGGTGGTTCTCCCTCGGGATATTCAAGAATCCTTGGGGGTGGGGTGGGTGGTGTTGGTGAGTCGAGTTCTGAGCCCACAACAGGAGGCGAAACTTTAAGGACAGAGTCTCGCTTCGCTCCTTCTTTGGTGAGATCCAGTTCGCGTTTCTTCTTCGCGCGTCGACGAAGGAGAAGGACGATAACCAAAACAATAAGTATAATACAGCCAATACTACTCCAATACCAATAATGGCCTCCATACTGAGAGGAAGTTCCTTGTCGTCCGGCGTCATGGCCGCTAATACTGTGTTACAGTAAGGACCTCCGTATGAACTAGAAGAACAGTTGCAATGGAACGAACCGATAGAATTGACACACACCCCATTGTTCTTGCAAGGGTTACTGGTGCATTCGTTAACATCCTGACTGCAGTCTAATCCAGTGTAACCTTTAGTGCAAATACAGACGGATTGCTCTCCCTTTACATCACATGAGCCGCCGTTCAGACATGGCATGCGGTTGCAGTGGAAGCCTAGTTCACAGCGCTTTCCTGACAGACCACGTGGACAGGAACATTGGAAGTCCTTTCTAAGATTGGTGCAGTTGCCGTTAAAATAACAGGGGTTACTGGAGCATGGTCTTCGGTCGATTTCACAGTTAACACCGCTGACTCCAACTGGACATTCGCACTTGTAGTCACCAGACGGCAAAGGCAAGCACAAACCATCATTCTTACAAGGTGCACTTGCGCATGATCCAATAAACACATGGCATTGATATCCAGTGTAATCTTTGGGGCAAGTGCAACGATAGCCACGGGGCGTGTCAGTACATACACCGTCATTCTGACATGGGTTGCCTGAGCAGGTGATAAACGGCTTGCAGTCTGGGCCAGAGTGTCCCCGCAGGCACTCGCATCGCCTTCCACTGAATGTCTCGATGCACGCACTCGCTTTAGGGCACGTGTTAGGGATACGGCATGCCCCGGATGTACTGCATCCAGCAGGGGCGTTGGTTGGGTATCCAGACGCGAATGCATCAGAACCAGACATAGGTAAATCTTTTCCATTCAGGTTTAAGTTTTGCATACATCCTTTGAATCCGTTTTCAATAACAGGACCTAAAGAGGACGTAAACGAGAAGCTTATGAGAACAACTAGCCAATATTTTATAGCAAGAAACGTCCAAAATGATTATTTCCATATTGGTTGAATTTAAGGACCTCTAGTGGAAGTTTCCGAGTTTACTATGAGCAAGGACAAGTATAGCAAATAGTAGGTCGTCGTATGATCAAAGACGATCAGTCGTTTATTCTATAAACTGACACAAAATACATTACTCGTGCTATTTATAGTACTGTTACCAAATATATACATACCTTGACCTGATGAACGTTTCACTCGTGCATTGATAACCTTGCCTCCGAAATAGATAGAGTTGTCATCGAGATTCAGGATGCGCATTCTCCCAGGGGACTGGCCAGAGGCTTGATGTTTACCGCGATCAAGAATCAAGGTGGCGTGGTTACCTTGTCGTTCAACAGCCACGTGATGCCACTTGCCGTCATTCACCGGGGACCAATCAATACTGACAACCGCTGCACCGCTTCCAAAGTCAAACCGAAGTTGAACGAAACCTTTGACGATCTGAAACGATGGAAACAAAAACGCATTAGTAAACCTCAAAAATTATTTTTGACGAAAAAATTCGTGAAATTATATTTCGTTTGTGTCGAAGATTATTTGATGAGTTACCTCAAGGATGCTGTAGTCATACTGGCCAGCAGCAAACACCAATGTTCCATCGCTCTTGACAGTCTTGATGGCGAGACCAACTGATCGAGAAGGTTGGTTAAACGTCTCCTTCAACTTATAACGAATAAAGCTTTTTCCACTGAATGATCGTGAATTTGACCCTAGAACAAAATAAGAATGATCATTGATGAGTATATTTCCTGAAAAAGAAATAGCCAACATAGTATTTCCACACTCAGGTATCTAAAGCCCGGGTTGGGTTCAAACTCAAATCGGCTCAATTCGGAGTACAAATCATTAATTTTCTATTCCCTGAGAATCAAATTTTTTTAGTCTTCCTCTGATCTGCGACTGGAATTTATGTCTTGTTGCCTTGGTTACCTTTAATACACGAGGCATCCTCACACCCTGTTGTGTCCATATCACACTTGGTAGGATCCACGCACTTGCACTGGTAACCCTCTGAGAAGTCCGTACACTTGTACCCCGAGGCGCAGGGGTTAGCGGCACATTTACCGATCATATCCGTAGCACACCCTAGACGAAAGAGATTGAGTAATACGTTAGGCTTGAACCCTTTCAGTTTACTGCCCCTACTTCAGCTTTTTCTACCCTGAGCTCTAGAGATTCTATTTTACTTCTCGCAGGAGCGAGAATTAATAACCTCTGGACAGCAAGGTTAGCTCTTCCAGTAATTTACATTTTCGTATTTTGCTAGATTACACAATCTTTGAGTTGCATGTGATGTCATAGTTGTCAGGGTTGACTTTGACAAAATATTTGGCCTTGATGTCTTTTGTCATGTCGACCAACACAGTGGCCATGTCTTTTATCCTTTTATTCTCATTGGATCACTCAGGGATCCACGCCACTAATTTATGTGCTAGACTTAGAATAATTCTAATATTTCAGTGACGTCACATTTCCATTGCAAGGACATGACGTAACAGTATCCATGGCTACTTACCACCTGACTTGCCATTACAAGTGCACGTGTGACTCCTAGAATGCTCGTAAGAGATGTAGCTGGTTTCATCAGACATGACTCGTATTTGTTTGTTTTCTGGCTTGTAAACATCTTTACAGGTGAAGCGTTTGGGGCAGTCCAGAAGCTGGCACTGGCTAATACCAGTAGAGGACAAATGTACACCAACTTGGGATTCGAAGACGCTTCGTGACCGATTCAACATGCTAATTACATAACTTGGGTCGAAGAGACCCTGAAAAATAATAGGGAATATGAAATCAGTTCGACTCGTACCTTTGCCAAAAGAATGAAAGGTGACTTCTTAGCTTTAATAGACCTAATCCACTATTTTCCTATTTCAGACCATGTTTCATTCCCTGGAGCTTCATTACTTTGTTTAAAGTTTGTGCATGAGATAATATGAAAACATGAATATAGATACACTTGACAAAGAAACTTATTCTCAAAAAAAATGGCACGTGATGTGAATTGGGAAAACATTATGTTTAGGGGGATTAGGTCCATCGTATATTTGTGTGAAGAAAAAAAAAACATCAAACACATGCTTTACCTTATCAGTTCTCCTAGCAGCGATCACTACATCAAGATCATCATAAGCAGACTGCATACTCCAAATGTGGATATTCGAAGGCGCCACCAACAAATAACGGGCAAAAAAATCCTTGCATTTTTCGAAGTTCTCCTCAACAAAGGTACCTGCGCTCATCTGGGACAACCGCAACGTGACGGAATTGCTTTGAAGTTCGTTTGTTATATCAGAAACTATTACGGTCACGCTGGTGTACACTGTAAACCTCCCATCTGTCACGCTAACGTTCAGCTTCGTAGTTCCACTAGATAGGCCCGCCTTTGCGCGCACGGTACCTTCATTTGTTATTCTTAGTGAAGATTGTCTTGGAGGATCAACGAAGGAGAATACTAACTTATCACCATCAGGGTCGACGCTTTTGACTCTTCCAATGACCCCACCGTTGAAATTCGATTCATAGAGATTGACATAAATGGACAGCGGTTTGACTTGAGGCGGTTGGGTAACGCTCTTTACTACCTTAACAACCGCGGTGATTTCTCTGCTCTGCGGAGGATGACCACTATCTGCTACAAGAATACGTAACACGTACGCACCGTCGCTAAGGGAAACAGCGCCAGTTTTTGTAATCAAGCCATTGGGATGAAGAGTAAACTTCGACGCATCGCCAGAGATGAGCGTAAAGGTAAAAGGTGAGCCATTTCCTGGGCCGTCTTTGTCATGAGGCCGCAAATGCAGAACTTTACTTTGCAGTGGGCTGTTTTCTTGCAGAGAAACTGTAAGGTTATTTTGAGTCAAGGATGGTGGATTATCGTTTACATCAGTTACAGTAATCATCGCTTCTGTCTCTGACATCAATGGCGAACTTCCTTGATCAAACTGCGCGGATGACAAGTCGGTATTGAGAAGTCTTCTCTCTGTCGATCAAACCCGCAACGGTTATAACACCAGTATCCCCATTGATTTCAAACCTGCCTGCGCTGTTGCCGTTCTGAATGGAGTACCGAATAGCACCATTAGAACCGGTATCAAGGTCTGTGGCGAACACTTGCAGTACAAAAGTACCAACGATTGAGTTCTCTTCCACCTTGGCGGCGTAGCTTTTCTCGCTGAAAACTGGCCTGTTGTCATTAGCGTCTGTGATATCGATCTTGACCAAAGTCGTGCTGGTGAGAACCGAAGGTCCTGTATCACTTGCCATGACTGTGAGCGTGTACGATTTAGTCTTCTCGTAGTCTAATTTACCAACGACCCTAATGGTACCTGACTTAGAGTTGATCTTAAAAAGTTTATAATTTGATCCCTTGAGTATCTTGTAAGTAATCACATCTTTGCTAGATTCCCGGCTGATAGCTCGCACAGTTGCAATGCGTGTGCCCTTACTTGCGCTTTCGCTCACATTGCAATGGTAAACGTCCTTCGTAAATTCGGGAGGTACGTCATGGATGTTCAAGACTTGTACCTCGACGACAGCTCTTGACCAAAGAGAGGGATCTCCGCCATCTTGGGCCTTCACTTCGATGGTGTAGTTCTCCTTGCGCTCTCTATTGAGGGGTTTGCTCAGTGATATCATTCCGGTCCCTGCCTCAATCTCAAAAGTCCCTTGAGCATCTGTGATCAAAGAGTACGAGATCTTGCGATTCACGCCGATGTCTGCGTCTTCAGCCTTGACTTGAAGCAAAACTTTTTTCAGGGGTGCGTCCTCGTAGACTGAAGTGAGGTATCGTCTCTGCGTGAAAACAGGTTTGTTATCGTTGACGTCATCTAGAAGAATGGTGACGTTGGTGAAGCAGGATTGTCCTCCAATATCGGCCGCTGACACCATGAAATTATAGTATGGTCTTGTCTCCCGGTCTAGGGACACTAGATTAGACATGTGACCTGAAAAACATTAATAATCGAATAAATGAATGGATCATCTTATTGGTGATGTAAGTTTATGAAAAGTTTATTCTTTATTCTTTTATTCTTGGAGTACATGTGACGTCATAGCCGACATGTTGGTTGACTTTGACAAAAGATTTGGTCTTGTTTTTCTTTTGTTATGTCAACCAACATGGCGGGCATGTGTTTTGTTCGTTCATTCTTACGGGAGCACGTACATATTACTGACCAATGAAAAGAACAATGCGTTGGTAATACCGGGTGATGATGACAATGAAATGCTAGTAAGTGATAAGAACTATGGTAATGGCCCTCTTTATCTTGGGTGTAAATGCTTTAATGCATTTCAGACCACTTGTCATTTCCTAGAGTATCATTTCTTTGTCTAACGGTTGTACATGAGAAGAAGGCATATGAATATAGGCACAACTCAAAAGGAGAAATCTTATTCTCAAGCAGGAACATGATGACACGTGGTCTGAAATGACCAAAGCATCATGCCCAAGGTAGAGGTATATAGAGACGATGAGATAAACATACCTGTATTCCTGTCAACAGTGAAGACACCCACACCTTGACCATAGACAGTGAAATTCAGCCCCGCATTCACCCCGGTATCAGCATCTATAGCAGAGACAGTCAGTACTCGGCTACCAATCGGAGAATCTTCGGCCATTCTCTCGACGTAAATAGACTGCGTACATATAGGAGCATTATCATTAGCATCCTCAATGTCTATCTTGACTTGTGTGAAGCTGGTGTACAGCCCGTCTGATGCGCTGACATTCAGTTTATAGCTCGAAACTGATTCACGGTCGAGACCGCCATGGACAAAGATCACCCCAGTCTTGCGCTCGATTCCAAACTTGGCCTGAGGGTCCCCAGACAGAATAAAATAAAATAGATCCGACTTCTCGTCACTGTCGACTGCAGTAATCGTTGCTACAGTCTGACCAATAAGGGCGTCTTCTTTGATTGATACTTTGAACTCCGGTTGACTGAACTTCGGTGGAGAGTCATTGACGTCCAAGATGGATGCTCCAACGACCGTCTCGCTTGATAACCGAGTTTTTGAACCGCGATCAATCGCACGCACTCTGAATGTAAAGGAACTTCTTGTTTCGCGATCCAGAGCGCCTTTTGTGGTTATCCACCCGGTATTTGGATTGATTTCAAAGCTTTGCATCACCACTGGGTCACCGGGTGATAGAGAATACAGCACCTCGCCATTACTCCCACTGTCCAGGTCTTCCGCATACACGCGCAGAACCTTGGAACCAATATCGATGTTTTCTGGGATACTGACACGATAAGGATTGGATACAAAGGTTGGTTTGTTGTCATTCACATCATCGATATTAATAACGACTGCTGTGCGTGCCACTTGGTGAACTGATGACGCATTTGCCTCCACCACCATGACGTATCGCTTACTAGTCTCATAGTCCAGTATCCCGGCCACTCGGATCCTTCCAGACGAATCGACAGTGAATGTCTTCACTTGAAAGCTTGTGTCTGAATTACTACGAACAATACTATACTGTACTGCTGGATTAGTTCCAGTAGGAACGATAAGGCGCAGGGACTTGACTACCTCTCCTACCTGATGCGCTTTCTGGGACCCTCACATCATACTTGGACTGCTCAAACTGGAGAATCTTAACATCAGTTGGTAAGACTGTCACTTTCACTGGAACAAGATTTCGAAGCTGTGGGTTTCCGTTGTCTCTGACCAGCACAAAAAAGTTGTATGCTTTCACTTCCGGTTTACGAGCTACTTTTATGACACTAGTGTTTCGCTCAATAGAGAAGACGGGAGGAGTCTGGTGACCAAGGATCAAGTACGTCAAGTCTGAATTACTTCCGGCATCGTCATCGATGGCTGACGTCATCAAGACATGTGTTCCTAAGTCAACAGAGAGGGATATAGTTGTTTCGTACTGCTTGAACTCGAACTTGGGCTGATTGTCGTTTTCGTCCAGAAGATATACCTTGAATATCAAAGGGGTGAAAATTAGCTTATTTTCTGATAGCTAAAGTAATATCAATCCAAAAATTTTAAACCTTACCTCAACAATGCAGAAGCCAAATCTTCCTCCTCCGTCCGTTGCGCGTACAGGAACAGCCATGACAGCTTGAGAGGCGTTCTCCCGATCAAACATGAGCCTGCTGTAAATCATGCCAGTGTCAGCGTCAATTCTAAACTTGCGCATGGCATCAACGCTATCGATGGAGTAGCTAATTCGCGCGAAATTTCCAGAATCCAAATCAGAGGCAGATACCATGGTAACAAAGGTTCCTTTAGGGTAGTTCTCGTGGAAGTCTACCTTGTAGACATCTTTGCTGAAGACAGGACTATGACTGTTGGTATCACCGATGATCACTCGTACTTCAGTCTTAGCATCGTGTTGACCGTCACTTACAGACACCTCTAAATCATATATCTTGCCTCTCTGAATGCCAACGATACGCGAGAGTGTAATAACACCACTCTTGGGGTCAATATTGAAATGTTGCTTGCCTTGGCCTGATACGATAGAATATTTCAGCTTGCTGACGTCATTGTCGTCAGGATCGGTTGCCATGACGCGCATGACGAAGTGGCCTGGTCCAGCAGTACCAAGTATCGATGCAGCATACATTGTCTTTTCAAATGTTGGCGGGTTATCATTGGCGTCTTCCAGGACAATGCGTACGCGCGTTTCTCCGGTCAACACAGGAACCCCGCCATCAGATGCTACAATAATCATCTCGTGAACCACGTGACGTTCGTAGTCTAGTAACTTGGCGACTGAGAGAACACCTGAGGTCGCGTTAATAGTGAAATACTGGTTTTCTTTGCTTATATTTTGAATGCTGTAAAAGATCTTCTTATTCATTCCTGAATCGCCATCAAAGGCCTCGACCGTTAACACAGGAGTCCCAACCGGAGTATTCTCGACAGTTTTTGCAAGGTAGAAAGAACGATTAAAGACTGGTGCAATGTCGTTAACATCGGTTAACGTCACGTCCAATGCTACTTCAGCATGAGCTGAGGTTTTGGCATCGGTGGCTCGGACAGTTAGCTTGTACAATGGCATCGCTTCGTAATCCAGAGGCGCAGCAACTGTTATAATACCTAATATACGATAAATGGTTTATTAGTTTCTACGTGTGGGGAAAACGGGGAAGTAGGAGGGAGTCGGGGGTGGGAGAGGGGTCACTGAAGTGCGAGTAGGGTCTATAGTTCAACTGGTCACAACGTAAAATCAGCAAGGAAAGTAAGCTAAGTGATTTTCCAATGTATTGACAAGAAATAATTGATAAAGTCAGGTGGTCGTCTTGAACTTGGTGGTCTTACGACAGGTTCAACTTACCACTTTTAAAATCAACGGAGAACTGATTGAGAGGATCCCCTTGGGTAATACTGTACAGGACCTCAACACCATTAGGACTTCTTGCAGTCACACGAGTGATTACAGTACCAACAGCAGAATCTTCTGGAATCGTCTTACTGAACGAGAGCTGATCAAACACAGGAGTCTCTCTGTCAACCACCTTGATTTTCACCTCAACCTCGGTACTAAAAGGAGTCTGACCTTTATCACTTGCTTCGACGACCAGAGTGAAGAGTTTGGGAACAATGACGTCATCTAGGGATTTACTGACGATGACGTCACCGGTGTTGTGATCAATCTTGAAGTAACCGCCATCTCCACCCTTTAGAACATATCTGCAAAACGAATGAAGAAAATTAGACACTTGTCCACTGCAAAGCTGGTTATGATGACGACTACTGATGACCAAGTGACCTGTTCCAGCAGGTCATAATGTATAATTTACCTTTTCATCATTACTGTTCCAGCAGTAGCAAGAGCAGGGGGATCAGGAAAATACCTCCTTCTCCCTCATACAACCTATAATGTACCCTTTAGGTTCACCTATACGTAATTTATAATCTAATGAATAAAAACAAAATGTGCAAACCTTATTTCTCCATTACTTTCCGATGTCTGAATCTCGTGCTGTTGCCTTGCCAACGATGCTGTTTTTTCGTACCCCCAATTGTAGTACAATATAATAAGGTACACCCATGAACTCAGGCTTGTTGTCATTCACATCATCCACCATCACATTCAAAATGGTTTGCGCAATTTGTGGAGGTATAATGGTATCACGTGCTTGGATCACCACCTTGTACGAGTCGATGGTCTCTCGGTCAAGGCTCTTGTCTGCTAGAATGCTAACGACGCCGGTGCTCGGGTTGACTTTGAAGAGATCCGATGGATTGACGATGGAAAAGGTAATCGATTCCCCAATGGGATAACCAATGACTTGTGGAATGAGTAGTTCTTTAGAGCTGCTTACACCTTCCAAGACAGACGCCTGTGTAGTTGGGTCCTCTAAACTGTAATGCGTTGACAGGAAGGATCCCTGCAAGTGATGTCTACTTGGGCACGACTTGTCAAGTTCCCATCGCTAGCAACGACATTCAACAAGTATTTCCCTTGTCCAATCGTTGAAGGGTCTCTTACAGTAACAACTCCACTGAAGGCACCGACTTGGAACATCTCTCTCATTACGTCATCTTTTGCCAATGAGAACGTAAGGTTCGTCAGCGCTGCACTGTCGTCATCTTTGGCTTTTACTTTAACAACCATTGTGTCAAGGAAGGTTGGGAGATAGATGGTGGCATGATACATTGGGGTGGAGAATACTGGCGCAACATCATTGACATCGATGACTTTGACTTCAATATCTGTGAATGTAGAGAGTCTTGGGCTACCTGAATCGGTAACCTTGACCTTGAACTTGTATGAGGCTGTGGTTTCGTAGTCAAGTACCTGAAGGAAAAAAAGATAAAATATTAATGTTAGAGTTAGGTAAGATGCTGGTAATGACGTAAACCTTTTGCTAGTGTTTGGATTAAGCTTTGTGGAGGAAGAACACGGATAAAAGAAAAATCCTGAAATACATAACCCAAGACAAATAAAAATGTCCAGACAGTTTTTTTCTATTTCTGTCAGGGCAAATAATTTTAGTGAAGCAAATTTTCCCTGCCATTTTATTTTCATCTTGGTACTTCAATTTTTTTTGACCTGTCAGTATTCAAATTGGACCAGTCATTTTGACCATTGGCAGGCAGCTATTCCTAGCCCTGCAAACCCCGAACACCGTTAACTGCAACCCATGAAATAACAAATATAATGTGAAAACGCCATTACCTTGTTGGTAGTAATGGCGCCTGTAGCGGATGAATAGATAACGCACTTCTTGCACTTAGTTCAACGATCTCATACGTGAGTTTACCACTTTCACTGACATCGATATCTGTTGCATTGGTGACAAGTGGTTTACCCTTGACGTCCAGTACAGGAGAGCCTGCCGGGAAACCTTCTACCACGTGACCAATAAACTTGTCATGCGCAAAGGTAGGAGGATTGTCATTCTGATCAAAGATCTGGACATCCACCATTGCTGTTGACCTGCTGACCGTCGATACTGGAGGCGCGAACTTGAAATTTGCAATGGCTGATGGTCTCTGCGTCAAATGCAACCTGATGAGAAATGTTGCAAAACAGGATTAATGAGAAACCGAACAGTTCACAGTACCCTAAGGAAACTGGTCTCATCACAACCCACATACAAGTTAATGGAATTGTATATTGTTTCTTTTTCTTTTACTCGAAATTTCTTTTACATTCTGATTAGGGAGATAGAGAAAGATTAAGCATTTCTTTTCTACCCTTTGAACTTACTAATCTCGTTCAGGAAACTGTTGACATTAGCGAACACATCGACAATCATCTGACTGTAACTCGTCATTATCGTGTATGAAACTCTGTTTTCGCCCACTGAGTCAAATCAAAGCGTTGAAATGATTCACTCCAAAACCCCGACTGAGCCAATTACGACAGACATTCTTCCACACATGTGCAATTAGTAAAATAAAGTCAATTATTCATTGGGACTTGGCTCCAGTTTAAGTTAATGTACAACTTACATACAAAATTTGAAGTGTGTTAGTGGTTTTGTGGTGTGATTTTCAAGTGAAAACCTGCCACATCGAAAGCAAATCGATTGGGGAGACGGCTATTTAGACAGCATTCTTATAAGACTACTTTACATCACTCTGACTGTATTTTATTTGGGGTAATTTCCAATGTTTGACTAAAAAAATGCGAAAAGAAACTAGAATAACGAAGGATCAATCCAATGCCCCTCCACTATATAGACATACATATAAACCTTGAGACTAACAAATGACTGGGGGTAGATAAA
>WHPX01001022.1:0-86596 GCA_011057435.1 Actinia equina
GTTTTGGCAAAATGTAAATTATGTTTTGTGGTTGTTTTTGTGATTGAGGAAGTCCCTGTTGAAAAGCTCCAAACGCCGTCACGACGTTTCCCCAATTGTGCGAGACATAATAGGCAACACAAGACGCGACAGCATTACATAGAGAGGGATTTATCCGCTTTGTTGTATTTATCATCATAATGTTGACTTGGATCTGAAATTCTAATACAATCTTCATATGATCCTAATGCGGCCAAAGAATATTTTTTGAATACGGAAGAATCCGTACCACTAACCTTGTACCCTCATGTTGCACAGTGATATTTTAGCTGAGATATTTAAGCGAAGACACTGATGATGGGTTTCTCTGAGGTAGGCGGATCCAGTCTTGCCGTAAACAAAAGCCTGTGATTTGCTGAGTTGCAAAATACGGCGCTTTTTACGTTGTCCCTCGCGAGCCCATTACAGGAAGCAGATTATCGCTCGGCGGGCTTTTATTTTTTGGTACCGCAGGGTAAAAAGAGGAGCAAGATTCTAAAATAGCATCAAAGTCACATCCCTAGGCACCGGGTACTCCTCTCTTCATTTCTCTTGGACTCTGAGGCGAATAATCTGAATAGGAAACATTTCTTGAGAGTGTTGCAAAAAGTTTCACTAGTTAGAAGAACGGTGGGGTTTCATGTCTTAGTTTTAAATATCACCGCTTTCAAATTTCTCGCGCGTGATTAGTTATTTTTGATCATAATAAGAGGCCAGAGATATAGGAGCTAATAAGCTGGACGACCTTTTACGGGACATTGCATAGCGTAGGACAGCGATCGTTATGTGAGGGGTCCGAATTGCTAATTAGTCCTCACGAACTCAGCTCACTAAATGTTAGCTAATCGATATTTAACGCTTATCAAGCCCCTTACGTTCATTTGCTTCCGACATATCCGAAACTTTAATTCGGACTCGTCAAAGCCGGAG
Organism: Actinia equina; assembly: GCA_011057435.1. Taxonomy (NCBI): domain Eukaryota; kingdom Metazoa; phylum Cnidaria; class Anthozoa; order Actiniaria; family Actiniidae; genus Actinia; species Actinia equina. The sequence continues at coordinate 949 of WHPX01001022.1, forward strand.
CATGGCATAAGCTATCTATATATCATGTTGACAAGGCTTTTTCTCACATACCGAACGATGCCCCCCCGGGACGGCCCCCTCGCCCCCTAGGCATGAGCTGTCCACGTCTATATAGCTATCTTTGGTTCTATCTCAATAAGAATCAAGGCAAATGTGCAGTTGAAGTAAAATGTTGAAGGCCCATTTTAAGCCTTTAACTAGATTTCCAAGATCCAGTAAAGAAAACAGAAAAGTTTCTATAAGTGTCGCGTTCGACATAGATGTTCAGTATTTTTAGCAATATGTGGTCGAGGAAGGACGTGTTAAGGGGGGGACCGTCTAGATTGTGCATTTTTTTTTTGCGCCCCTATGCAGGATCTTTCTATACTCGCTCTAAATACACTTATCACCAGCGTAGAACTTATAATGATGTTATGACAGTGTTGTCTTCTCAGAGAATATGAAGTCCGTCTTACTTCCTTATTCTCTTCGGTCATTCTTAATCAATACGAGAATAATCGTTGATTGAATCATGATTGATAAAGGAATAAAATGACAATTCCTTAGCTCCGATTTCTATGACCGGGGTCACTTCATCAAGTGATAATATCGTGAATCTGATTGGGCTAAAGGAATAACCAAATCCTTAGCACGATATTTATATGACAAGGTGTTCAATCTAATCAATACCGATACTCTCGTGATCTTGCTGGGATAAAGGAATAAAAGACTTCCTTAGCCTAAGCTATTCTATGAAGGTGTCACTCTAATCAATGTGATAATATCGTTGAATCGATGGATTAACGGAATAAAGCATTCCTTAGCAGCTATTCTTATGTATCAAGGTGTCAATCTAATCAATACGAGAATATCTTTACTTCCTTCTTGGAGTACAGAATAAAAGATTCATAGCACCGATACTTCTATGACGGTGTCAATGAATGCAATGTGAAATAATTCGGTGTGAACTCAAGGCATGGGTAAGAGGAATAAAAAGGAGCCCGAGTCTCTCGACGATATCTATTGAGGCAGTATTTGGGTGTCAATTGACTCAAGGTGATTCTATCCGTGACTCAATGATGGGGCCTTAAAGGACATAAAAGAATTCATTAGCACGATATTCTATGGACAGGTGTCAATCTAATCCTACAGATAATACGTTGATCATGATTGGCCTAAACGAATAAATAAATCGTTAAGCACGCTATTTATTGAGGTATACGAGTGAAAGTTTGGAATTCACACATAGGCTTGAAACTAAAGTTGGAATAGGAAATACTGAAAATGTCTGTAACCAGGTACGAGGAATATCGCTTCTAGCATAAGATAGTGCTAAAAATTAAATGAGCAAAGGGTAAAACTGGGCGTAACCCAGAGGTACACATGCTAACGGGAGGAGCTAAGAGATTTTGTGATCAAATGCCATACCATTATCTAAAGTTTGTGCGTGACGGTAGCCTTGTGAAATCTGATATTGATATTTAATATTCATTGATAATTCGATCTTGTCCATATAAGATAATCAATAGTTGTATTGAAACGATGCTAGCGTAGTTCGTGTCTCTAAAAAGATTTAAATTTTCCTATTAACAGACGGACCGGTGTATAACTAAGCACCAGCCAGGCCATGAGTGATATATATTGTGATCACTGGTAACCCAACACCGTACCTGGATTAATGATTAAATTATGAATATCTTTATCTTTGTTCCTCAGAACAATCAAAGTATTTGGTAAACACGCATCCAAGCTAAGTCACGATTATTATAATGTATGATAGATTTTATTTGGACTGGGAGGCTCAAGGGGGGGAAAAATGGTTTCGGCAACTGGCAGTGTTTCTTTTGCATATTTGCACAAACAAGGCGAAGAAAACAAGGTGGAATTTTCTGATAACCCATCAAAAGTGAGATATACTCTCGACACAAGACAAGTCACATTCAGAGTACCCTCGTACGAGAGTCCATACGAAAACAACGAGGAAGATATTGGATGATCCAGGTTTTTATAGCTCGAAGAAAAAACTGTCAAGCTGGGCATAGTATTATGGGTCCAGCCCTTCACCGAAATTGCACTGTTCATCAGTAAGGCTAGACGAAAATATCATTCCATGTCGGTCCAATTTTTATCCACAGAGGTCCTATTACTAAGGTATCCTGTTGATTGGAGTTTGCGACCCGCGACATTTGGGTATTGCTGGAAAAAATAAAGATGAGAGCGATAACGGTCGGACAAAATAGTTCAAAACATGTCAAATGGCAAAGGTCGTGCCTTCCAAAATGGAGCAAATGGTTGGACTACATCGCGCCCCAAAACAGTGGCCCCGATCATTTGCTCGGTGCAGTGCAGTAACATGGGGGGTTTTTGATTTGTTTCTCGTTTTAGGGGCTGGCATCCCAAAGCTGTTATCCTGTGATCGGTAGTCTCGTTTTTAACACGAAGCAAGTCCATAGAAGGATTATTGTGCGGAACAACCCGAGAATTATTTTGTCATTTAACGTTTACAAGACATTCATTTGAAATGTGTGCATTCCATGAGAAAGACGCTGAATGGCAAATCCTAATTAGATCAGTAGTCACTAGCGAAAGGAAAATCGCAATGCTATGTCGAAGATAAATAGAAAGTAAGATAAGAGTGGGGAATCAGTGGCGGTGGGAGGGGGAATAGGATGGAATAGAATGGAATATTGGTCGGTACCGTTTTAGCGCCCTTTTGAATAAACACCTCTTGCTTATTGTTGGTTGGCCCTATAAATGCATAAAGAGGTAGGTTGTATGCAGTTTATGGTTAAACTGTTCAATCAAAGCGGTGAACATTAAAAGCGTTTGTCAGCCAGGGGAAGGGCTCGAAGGGCTTCCCCCGCCCAAATGATGCTCAAGACTGCTTTGGATAGATATTTAATAAAAGGTCCTATGTAGCACGGAAGCAACAAGAGTTTTAATGCCAAAAGCTACATGACATCACCGCAGCGGGCCGGTGTCTGATTTAATAACGCCTACGAAATACTCTAGATTAGATCAAACCTTTAAGTGACAACCTACAACGTATTGCACATAATTAACCGATTTCATCAAATGTGTGCAGGGTTAAGGGGAGATTCGGGTGGTTAGTGCACTGAAATGAGTAAAATTCTTGTTCTGTCGCGACTAAGTTTCTTTGTTGTATACATATGGCATGTCTTCTCCCTGATAATATAACATGTGGGAGTAGTTGTATGGTGTCGTCCGGACCTTCTTAATTACTGTGTTATGGACTCATGTAGGCAATCTAATCAGGGTGTTGTACTGGTTTGTGACCCCTCATTTGGACTACTGTAATGGCGTGCTGTGGTTTGTGACCTAGTTTTTATGCAGCAGAAAACGGTCTGGACGATCCTTCGAAAAGTATTAAATCTGCCGCCAGCATTACTCTCTGAAGTGACATTTCTGAATAATATATATTTCATTCAAGAAAGTATAGAGTTGTGTTTAACTATGGACTGGATTCTATATTTTCTCACCGAACTTGGATCACATTGAGAAGTTGTAAATCCGCTATAAACCTGTGACATCATCATCATAATCATTATTTTTTACTGTCGTATTATTGTACAGTGACGAAGTATGATGCAAGTAGGATTGGGCGGAGCTTAGCCCAATCCCTGGTACCTGTGAGCCTCGAAATGCTAATTAGCGTAGGGTTTTACAGATAATTGCCTTTATCATATCAGTTCATCACAGGTCATGCCTGATGGTAGCTTGGTTTTATTATTATGAGTGTATTTATTTTTACAGAAATGCTTTATCTATCCAGGATTCAATCAAGGTCATCTGTGGTAGCTTGTTTTTATTCAGTTTGGATGTGTATTTCCCAGACTTATATACAGAACACAGGTATTTAAGGGCATTCATGTAGTCTTATTTTCATAAAGATTCTCGAAATATTTATGAATTACGAATTTTGCTTTTTCCGCGATATCATGGCATAATTTTTGTCTCTATAAGTTACATGTTCTGGTAATGTTTTTTCAGTATACAAAATATATAATAAAGCATGATTGAATTCGGTTTTGCCAGATTTGGCAGCGTAAAATGTGTTACGGCTTCCGCAGATACACAGGCTCGGCCATGATAATGTACCCATATCTATGCTAACCCTTCATCCAGAATTGTTATTAACAGTACGCTCCGTACCATTTAAACGTTCAAACCAGCGCGCGTGCGGCTTTGCATTTGTGCGTATTTGGGAAATATTATCACAAACCACTCAGTTCTCATACAAATAGTTACTTTGGGGCCCTGAAAAATATTATGCTATTGTATTTGCAATATTTAGTACTCCTACTATATTTTAGATGCCCCCCTTTTTTTGTTCCGGTTCGTGCACCGTTTTTCTCGTCACCTCCCGTGAAACACCCTGTTCACTTTTGATACTTTTCTCCATTGTGCATGACTAATATATATTCCGTCGTCGGTGGATGGTTCCTTGTTCAGCTGCGTGAGTGTTTGTAGTCACCACAGTTGTAACAAACATATAGTCATATCGTGCAGCTATTTTCCCATAAATATGTTTTTGTTCTGAGCCCGGGCACAAGACAGATTACTTAGGTCAAACGTAAATAGATATTTTTTTACCGGCGAAAAACCCTGCGGGCGATTAAGTAGGGCAGGCACGGCTCTAAACTCACGATCAAGAACCCTGCAATACCATCAACCTTGGGTTCTCACTGGTCAGGGCCCGGCTATCACGATGAACCATGAAAAAATGCACCTCTGGGTGATCATTGTCAGGGAACGCGGCTAAATCACCAGATCGAATCCTGAACCAACCTCTGGTGGCTGATTCTAAGTCAGGGCCTGACTAACACACACAGATTGAACGCCGTGAAAACAAAGCTTGGGCGTGTGTCAGTCAGAGGCATGGCATAATTACCACACAGCTTGATCCGCCCTGAAACAAGTCAACTACTGGGGATCAATGTTCCGGGCACGTCTCTGGAGCCTAACCTCCTCAGAGACCTCGATATCCTGGAATAGACCAACCTAGGTGCCTGACTACGTGCAGGGCTATGAATAACACACAGATTATGAACCGCCGGTGAATGTACAACATCAGGGGTGACAGCTCTCCAGTCAGGTCCCGCTATACAGACGCTTGAACCTGCAGACGACTCCTCAAATGGCTCAGGCGATTGGAGTTTCACGGCTAACTACATATGACCCTCTGAAAGTTCAATTCAGCATACGTGCTTGGGTCTTGACTCCAAAGTCAGGGCATACTAAAGCCCAGTCGACCCCTGCAACACGGCGGGCTCGGGATGTTCTTAACTAAGAAAGGCACTATCTCTCACGACTGAAGCCTGTCGAAGACAACCCTTGGGGTGATTAAGTTCAGGGTACGGTGCTAACACACAGATCAACCCCGGAAAAACAAACCTCTGGTGAGCCCGTCAAGGGCCTGCGAGCCACAGATCAAAGCCTGAAAACACCTCTGGGCTGATCATTCCAGTAGGTAAGGGCTGTCCCACAGAGCACACCAGCAATTCGAGAAAGAATAGATGATCGCTGGCCCTTTCCAGTTCTTACTGTCTCCCGATAAAATACCCGGAGTTCTCTACCTGCTATTTCTGCACCAGGCCTTTTCCTCAAGCGTTTAGTGTCTTCGTTTATAGACCGCTGAGGTTTTGCTCGTGTCCGGGGCCCCCTGCCCCCTTGTGATTTCCACCAGAATGCCGCTCGCACACTCCTTCCATTCCATATCGAAGAGGCTAGCGACTCCTACCCACCCCCCCTCGCCCGTGTCCTTAGGATCCTCACGCCGCCTTTCCTCTTGTGAATCTCCGCTCGCCCGGCCTTGCAGTTCGTCTGCACCGGTTTCCAACCTCGCTCCGCAACCGATGATGAAGTTCTTTTATAGAGGGTGGTTCGCTACGGTTCTACTGCACTTAGTCCCGCCCCCCGTGTAGGTTGTGCCGGGGTGTTTTGTCTTTTGTGTTTATTCTTCAGTCTGCTCACCTTTATAAACGTTTTCGTGACCAAGCTACCATCAGCGCCCTCCATTGGCATTCAGAGGGATGAACCATGTGTCCAGGAATCAGCCGGCGGCGAGAATAGCTGTCTCAACTTTCCGGCCCCATATCCGAGCTAGCGTATGCCCTCCTTCCCTGTTTCGCCAGCTAAAACCGTGACCTTTTTCCCGGATATTTCAATGTTTCAGCTTTTTACACTTGTTTTTTTCTCCCCGGCGGGCCCGGGCTGCTAGTCCCCACCTCACACAACCTACACCATCCCTTGCCCAGGCCAGACTCCTATACTATATTTGATAACCCGAGATGTTCAGACAGCGAATCCTAACAAAGCGTTCTGTAGTCTTCATCTCACTTCAGCACATATATTGCGGTCTTTCACCCGACACACTCAGAAATTAGAGCGTTATGACGGCAAGATAGTTATCCCGTTGTCCCGGCAACCGTGCCGTCCGTTGGGGCGTAACATCACTACCCACTCCTTCTTTGTCACAGTTGCTGAGTGACAAAGGAATCGCACACTTCCGAGTAGGAGTAAGACATAAGGAGATCGTGTCCTGTTCGGAATGTTTCATCCGGCAGTTCAGTGAATTGTAGGGAAACGATGGACCCGTGGTCAGTTTGCCGTGTGCGGGCCGGACCACCGGGCAGCCTTCAGCTGTTAAGAACATTTGGCAAAGACGCGCTTTTGGTTCGCCTTCTTCCACCAAAATTTTACTTTAAAAAATTTGGTAGTCAAAGCAACACTCTTTTAAAATCCCTCCACAAAACCATTAAGATATAAACGCTTGTACAAAAGTTCTATGGCTATATTTTAGGGTGTAGTCGACACTTAGGCTTATTATCTCTAGGACTAGGATGTATGATCCACCACTGCTCAGCGTAAATCAACGTTCCCGTTTTTGTCTTTAGATGGCAACGTCTTTGTGATCACTAAGCAGAAGAAGTTTTCTGGCACTAACCACAATTATTCCTGCCTCCCCTCTGGAATGGCCGGCGTCCTTGCCCCAAGCGTTGCACTACGCCCCCCTGGGGACCCTTTTTCGCTCACACGCAATCAAGGACTTCATACTCCATGCGACAAATCGCTCATTCTACCTGTTGATCTTTACGGCGGGGTTGTCTACAGCCGGATGACCCCGTTGCGACGACAGTCGCGAGAACCGTTTTCCGTTTGCCTACGATTGAGAACAGCGAACACATCTCGTAATAACCTTCGATGTGCACTCTCACCATTGTGGCGCTTGTGGGCTCGCACCCCGCCCGTTGGGTGTGCCCTCCCCGCCGTGTGACTGTTGGGTGCCCGCCCTCATGCTACCATGCAGCTTGAGTTGCTCGCCTTAGGATCCCTTGTGCACCCCGCTTTGCTGTGCGTCGTGGTAAGGACCAACCCATATTCGGCTAACCCGGCGTAATCACCCGCTTCATGTCATACTGTTTTTCTATCTTTGCCCACTCTCGCAGTTGTCTGTACCCTCTCATAACTGTGGTGTTGTTTCAAATTTTCGACTGTACTCGGTGCTCCCAGGCCTTCCCTGCTTGCTCTGGCCGCTGGTTCCGGCAGTCCAGAACGAAGTATTGTTGTTAGTCATAATCTCTTTCAGTGTGGGTGCTGCCCATGCGGCATCTGCTACAGCGTTCTGTTTTCGTCCGCTTGGTGTCAGCACCGTCGCTGCTGTTTACTCTACCGTACCAGTTGTCCCTCTCTTTTAATCTTACTCTTGTTGTCTGAGCCGAGTACTGAAGTTACCGACCGCTTCTCATCTACATATCAACCAAAAGATTGTGGCCGTGTATGGCAGGTGTATGTACGTTAGGGGTGTCTTCCCCATCGTTCTTCTCTACTCTCCTTTGGTGTACCGTGTTTTGTATTGAGATATTCTCTTGTATTGTTATTTATTCGATTTTTTTTAGTATTTTATTATTTCTATTGACTTAAATGTGAGGGGAACTTCTAGTGTGTACCTCTCGATGTTCCCCCACGAGGTTCCCCCTTTTCCTTCTTTTGTGTTATTAACCACCATAATATGCCATAATTCACGTTTTCTACAATAAATCTTCGCGTATAACAACCTGACAAATCACAAACAACAACGGACATTGCCTCCTTAATACAAAAACCCCACCAACGCTCCCAGCTTGTCCATCTTTTCGATAGAAAAAAAACAAACCTTATGGATTTTAAACGAGAATATTTTCCCAGTATGGTTTATGCTGTGCAAGCCTACGCTTCTCCTTGGCCAATTTTCTTAACCTCTTTAATATATTTTTGACTTAACTTTCTTCACATGCTGTTGTATTCGCTGACGACGTGCCGGTCATAGCCACGTCTACTTTCCTTGTGTTCCTCGCTGCTTGTGGGGCATAGTGTAGATTCTGTGGTGCAGACAAATCACATCGAAGAAACGAAGGAAAACTAGCTAGCTAGGCTGGTGGTTATCCGACGAATTACCCAATGAATTCTCTCGACCCCCACCAAACTCCACCACCTGACATCATTTGTTTCTTTCGTTGTCACGTTTTTTTTTTCTTTCTTTCACCTCCTTTTTCGTGTTCCCTTGTGTTTCGTTTGGGTTTTTTCCGTTTTCCTTCGCTGTCCTTCCCTTCTGCTTCACTTCTTTTGTCTGTCCTTCCCACTTCCCCTTGTCTTATGAGTGTGGTCGTAATTTTGGTTTAACTGAAATGCCTCCGCGGCTTCAGTGACACCACACCTAACTCAAAGATTCATTGTGAGTTGGTGAGTCTCTTGCCCTCAGGATTTTTCCATCGATTCTTCCCCTTGGAGATGCCCTTACATAACGCTGGCCACGACTTGAACTCGCCACCCTTGCGCTCGCCCGTGATGGTTCTGCCTGTCTGTCTCGGGCTTCAGGGAAGTGTGGCAGGATCGGGACTTCATGGGCCTCCGCTTCGTTCTTTTTTTTTTTACACCAACATATTGCAAACGACACGTATGTTTGACAGTCAAATTGTGTGTACACGGTTGCCTGGTTTTTTATTTGTGGAAGCTATAATTTGTACATACGCGATCTTGTCATCTCGGACAAGCCATTACATGTTGTATAATTTACCTTACATTTTGTGGGGGCCCACCCCGGCTGCTTTCCGCCTGCCCAGGTGTATATCCTATTCATCGCACTTGCTGTCGCTACTTAGGTCCCACGGAACAGCACTCTTCGTTATGCCTTACGATCCTCTTAAATGTCCTACCGTCTATTTCCCCCCGGAATAGCTTCCTTCGCAACAACGCCCCCTAAACTACTCAGTACTGTAAAATTGTCAGATGGATCCGAGTTACTACGTATTCCTGCTATTTTTCGTTATTTTCCGTTCCCCACTCTCGGAGGTTTGGTGGCTATTATTTAGATGTGGTGACGCAGTAAGGATCTTATATCGACTCACCTATACGATAATTAAAACGCCACTTTCCCCAACCCACATTTCCTGCAAAATCTAGGCTTTCTCAGATGAGCCGGCAGCCGAGTCAGCAAAGGCTCACTCCCCCGAGGGTAAACAATACAGTTTTGCAACCACGCGGCATTAACTGGGCCATGATATTTTCCTTTTCGCAGAAATTGGTCCGTAGTGTTAGAGATATTGTCCTGACCCGCGCTACTATTCCTAACGAAGTACTGGTTTTGTAGTGTTATGACGGCGCAACAGCTGTGGGGGATTTTCAAATATCACTTTCATGACAATTAATTATGACATTAACATGAATAGAATCGATTTACAAATGTGCAACGCTACACACTGTTGATGTAGCGAAAGTTGGCGCGTCTGACAATCTCTATTTTTTTTGTAGCCGGTCAAGGCCGTTTACATGCGAACGTATTAGGCACGGCACTCCTAAGTGTCCGGTACGAGGGTACGACTTTTTAGGTCCTATTTGTACCACGGCCTTATTTTTAAGGACTCTGTAAAATATGGCGGCCCTTTTACAACTTGCAGGGGAGTTTGCAGTTTTATTATTCAAGAGGGCGGACCGAAAATGGTCACGCACGAGCTGGCGTCTGTATTATCAGTTGCTGACAGGCCCTCGGGAAATTTTTAAAATTTTTTGAATAGAAAGTTTATCTTTCTTTCTGCGGCTCTAATAGAATTAGCATGATTTACTACCTATTTTGTATATTTATGCTTCACGGACAAAGTGCGTGCACTCTACCCATCAGGTTTAAATAACTGGTAAAGTTGATTGATTTGTGCCATACTGTTATGAGCATCCTCTGCTTGGCCTTCTCGGCCTTTACCACAGAAGGGACAAACTTGAGTTTATCAGCTTCTACATACACTTTAATTACCCCTCCATTCTGAATGTCCACTGTAGATTTTGGGTTCATACGTGCAGGTGTCACAACATAACTGTAGATATTTAACCTTGACCATAACTCCGCTCCATTTCCTCCACAGCCACTTTTATTAAATAAAAAAACAGTGAAATAAAATAATATGAACCGCCCTATAAATTTGGAACGTTACACGAAAGTAAAATGCTAGCTCCGCCCTCTCATAATCACTTGACAACATAATGACATTGATTGACATCTGGTACATGATAATTGATTGCACTAGGATGGAACCTCATAGCAGATGCCCGCCAACGTCGCTTGGGTAAGTTAAACTTCCAGGTTTCTTTGGCACTACTTCCACTTTTCTTTTTTATCCTTCTTCTGCTTTGTATTTCTGCCTATTTTTTAAATCTTGCTCACAACCTCTTTCAAAGTAAAACCCTGCACATTCTTCTCTTCTAATTGGGACTGCAATTTAAAGGGTTACTTTACATTAATTCTAAGTTAGATAAGCTAAATTACAGTGTAAGCGAGAAGATAAGTCAGTTCTCTTGGAAAAAACTATCAACTCACCAACAGTGTCTTGTAAACTTGCGACGATTCTGATCTTTTGAGGTTTTATCTGTTTTCTAGAGAGTGCTGAATGATATCCTCAGACCACAAATCTAGAAGTTGATTGGTAACCTCTTCAAGACCAAAAAGTCTTAATTGTTTTTGCAGACTTTGTAGTATTTTGCCGCCATTTTGTGCAATTGGGCTCAATGCGCATGCTCAAAATGTGTTGTGGTAAGCGGACCACGTTCTCAAGCGGGCCGAGACTACCTCTTAAGGTAGTCTCGGCCCGCCTAAAAACAAGATCCGCGTGCCAGAAATCTTAAGTCACCAAAAATTCTGTGTTTACACGGCAAGAATTCGGGCGTGACGTGCCTCAAAAATTCGGCCAACGTACCCAAAATTTAGGAGTGCCGTGCCTAATATCGATGCCGTGTAAACGGCCTGCCAGAATTACTCCAAGAGTATTTAATTTCCCTAGAACTCGGGAAAAAATCCCGGAAACGACCTGATCATGTTTTCGTATTAATGTGAAAAGCTCAGTGCCGTAAGCACGACGTGGCTGTGACCGTGATGCTTTCTAGAATTTGAATTGTTGATTTTTTGTGATTGGTCTGGCATTGTCGCGACCTTGCCGCGACCTTGCCGTGGCGTGTACGCGCCGTGTTTATGCCGTGTTTCGAGCATTTGATTGGATGGAGAGTAAATTCTCGTGCAATGTGATTGGTCTGGCGTATCCCTTGCAGTGTTGTGCTCGTGTCCGTGTATGCTTGTTCTCCCGCCAACTGCCCCTCTGACGTCCGGTGAGCCCATGGGAGACTTCCCCTCCTCCATTGCTCATCTGGAGTTACCAATACTCGTGATTTCTCTTCTCTCTTTTCTTTTCTTTCTTCCTCCTCCTTCTTTTTTTGGTTTCCTATTTGCGATTTCCTCTCGCTCTGCAATTTGCGCAGTCGGTTTTACACCGTCGGCCACCCGTGAGACAACCGCCTATGGGTCACTTTCGCCACCGTTACGCCTTGTTCGCGTTGGCCCCTTTTAGGCAATTGCGTGCCCGGGCGTTGCGAGCCAAGTGAGTTCCCGGGGAGTCCGGCGCCTGATCCACCGCTTCACCCCGCTGGAGGTGGGCCGCGTCGTTTCTTTTGCGTGTTCTCGTACGGCTGTTTCTCGCCGGGGGTTCCAGATCATAGCTACGCTGTTCTATTGTCTATGGTTTCTGCGCCCTCGCTTCGCACATGGTTTCATTTCTCTGCCGCCGCGCCCCCCCACCTCGACCACCAGAACCACAAACGACAAAGAGCCCCCAACGGAAGTCAACGGTGTATTCCTCCCTGGCCATCCCTCGGCATGCCCTTCTTTCCTTGTGCGCAAATTCTTTGCACCGCTTGCTACGTTGACCCTTGCACTCCGTCGGGATTTTTCTTTTACGCCCGCGGGGGTGCTATTCACCCTCACGCGGGTAAGTGCCCCACCCACCCGGCGCGTCTCTAGATGGTCTTCTAATGATTGTAAACATTAGTGTCTTTACCCTACACGATTTGTGGTACGTTCAATAACGGTCCGGCCTTTAATGGCGCGGTGCCATGCAGAATCTCCCCCCGAAAGATGTTTAGACAAGAATTCTTGGCTGCTATGATCTAAACTTACATGAGTCACCCCCTACATGGACTCCGAAAACAGCTGGACGCGTGCAGCCACCACGACCACGCACTTAAAACGCACTAGAGCACGAAGCTAGAAGTTATATATTTTATCGCCAACTATTATAGTCCATTATAGTAGGGTTAGTAGGGGTATATTTTAGTCAATAAACAAACCTTTGATAGGCCGTCAAAACGATTCACATAGTCATTTAAAATTTTTTTTTGATTCTCAATTATTAGGCACCGACCTTTAGGTTATCTTTACAGCCCGGAATGTCAATGCTAGTCGCGACAAGAACGGTCATGAATTAGATGAATATGGATCTAAATACTAGAAGTAATACTTATCGATTATCACTCTCCTTTTATCGAACATTTTTTGTACGATTACGAACCACTGCCGTTGAGAAGGGGATAGCACGTGCCACCTACATCTGGTGGCCCGCATCACCTGGCCCCCTTGACCATAACTCGGGAACGAAGCAAGTTATGAACGAAACTTGGTATCATCGGTGAGACTCATTACAATAAATGCGGTGGTATTATTATAAATAGATATATTTTATTGTAGGACATATGAAAATGTTTTATTAAAAAATAAAAAATAAAAATAACAATAATAACTCAGTTACGTGTAATACTAGCTTAACTTATTTGTGACCAATTTACACATTTTCCTGATCTGTTTCAAGTCTATATGTATTGTTGATATTCTTGCGTGTTTATTTTTATTATTCCAGTCTGCATAGTACTCCAGTTTTTTCTACGATGTCCTTAATGTAAAACAACAACAACAACAACAACAACATGTTTTTATTTGTCAGTTTTATTATTTCATTTCGGGCATTGTGATTGAGTCATGATCGGGTGTGTTGTAGACAACCGTTACTAAAGGATCTTCATTGTTGCTGGGTGTATTCCTCACAGTCTAGCAAACGTGCGGCACTGCCAAACATTCTTCAAAGCCATTCTTGCCTGAAAAGACAAATCAAATATAGGAGCTAGCTGATTTCATCCATATAACCCCAAATGTGAGATTGTTCGCTAAGGTTGGGGTGGGAGGTTTCCCTGATTCACGCTAATTTGAAGGATTGAATTAAACAAAACAGACCAACATGAAAGAACACCAATTTGTGCAAAGTATTTATTACTGTAAAAATCGGAATTGTGTTTTATCAATTAAGCAATTTCTTTTTGAGTTTTAGCCCGGAAATTTTCGATCCCGTGACCTTCTGTTTGCTAGTCAGACACGGAATTTTGTTACATGCCATCTCTGTAAAGAAGCTTATAGCTAAGCACATTGACCACGTTAAATAAAGGTTAATATTATTATTGTTATCATTATTATTTATAATAATAATTGTTACGAGTTAAAAATTGGTCGGGTTGAGAATTATAAATTTTGCCGCCATGTTACTCACGTGATTTAGCGCATGCGTAGGCTTTATTAGCCGTGCCTTTTTTCGTTACGTTAATTAAGTTTTTTCATTAAGTTAAGTTAATCCAAATCCAAAAGTAAAACTTGAATAGGTCGAACAAAGAAGTAAAAACACTGGTACCTTTAGATGCGCAATATACTCTCTTGATTGTATTCTTTTCCCTCTGTTCTCTTCCTTAGGTAAAGGAATTCCCCCTTTCTTTCTGCCGTCCTGGCCAAAGGATAAGATAGCTTCACCTTCCACGATCATAGAGCAAACCAGCAACAACCCAAAGACGAGTATTATCAATTGCCGCATTTTTGGATCCTTGGAAATTCTGTAGTCTTTAACACCAGTGTACTGGGTCTTTTATATCATCTAGAGGAACTAAAACCGACTTGTGGAATCCTTTAGTTATTTAGGGCGTTTTTAAGTGGTCCAAGTACTCGACATTACGGCAGCATAGTAAGAAACTTTAATGTCATTAGTTAACACTTTGCCTCGTACGTGGAAGGCAACGCAGCATGATCCGGCCACACAAAAAACACCTAAATTTAAATGAGTAATAGTTGAATAGCTGAAATGTCGATCTTCTCAGCATGTTTCTGACGTCGTACTTATTTCCGATAAAAAAGTAATTCCTGTACATGTTTGTTTATTAAGGATTTAAGCTGGTTATTACCAGGGAAGTTATTTTTGAGCACTATGTCGTTACAGGAATGGAAAGAAAATGAAATGAATAAAATGAAAGAAATGGAATGTTTTGGAATGGAAAGAAAAGGAAACGAAAGAAAAAGAAAGAGCGAAGCCAAGGCAAGGCAAGGAAAGGGATGGAAAGGGGTGAAAAGGAAAGCAAAGGAGAAGGGAATGAAAAGATAGGAAAGCAAAGTGAACTGAGAAAGGAAGATGTATATTATTTGTCATGCACTTAATTCATTATTTTTCTGGTTTTCCAGATCCTTCTAGATTATTTTTCATCATTCTCTTTACTCAGTTTCCGCTGTGAAAATTTCCCCGAGTACTTAGTACGGGAAGTAGTTTAGAATTTTCTTGAAGATCCTCATCTTCCATGTAAGTAGATAATAATATCAAGTCTCATGGTATTCGGCATTGAAGTTAGAGAATGTGATGGGGACCAAGGAACTCCTTGGAAAATTCTCAAGTTATTCTAGATTTTGGAAAAAAAAAAACGTGTGATGGCTGAAGTTGAGCGAGCTGGTTCAAACCAGTTTTTGGATCTAAATTTGAACCGTTTTTCCTACGACAACAAGAATGCAAGTAGAATTACTGTGTAGCACAGAACACTATTCAATACGAAGGCGATCAACCACTTTTACCAAAGCTTGAAACAACTTCTGGGCTGATCTAAGTCAGGGCATGGCTAACTCACAGATCAAACTCTGAAACAACCTCTGGGTTGATCTAAGTCAGGGTATGACTAACTCACAGATCAAACCCTGAAACAACCTCTGGGATGATCTAAGTCAGGGCATGCCTAACTCACAGATCAAACCCTGAAACAACCTCTGGGATGATCTAAGTCAGGGCACGGCTAACTCACAGATTGAACCCTGAAATAACTTCTGGGCTGATCTAAGTCAGCGCATGGCTAACTCACATATCAAATCCTGAACAACCTCTGGGCTGATCTAAGTCAGGGCATGGCTAACTCACAGATCGAACCCTGAAATAACTTCTGGGCTGGTCTAAGTCAGCGCATGGCTAACTCACAGATCGAACCCTTAAACAACCTCTGGGCTGATCTAAGTCAGCGCATGGCTAACTCACAGATCAAACCCTTAAACAACCTCTGGGCTGATCTAAGTCAGGGCACGGCTAACTCACAGATCAAACCCTTAAACAACCTCTGGGATGAACTAAGTCAGGGTTTTCTCGAAGTTCCGGTGAAGCTAGGAGACACGGGAAAACCCTTTATCCACCATTTTAACTTCTGTCTTTCTATCTCTCACTCTTTTTCTTTGCTTCGCAACAAACGCACGGATACTTTACAACCAACACATGATTTCATCTAAAAATCTAATGACTTAGAAATTCAGGGGTTTCTACTCAACACACCTCGTGATTACCGGAGACCAAGTTGGAGGTCAACTAGTTTGAAATCAATACCTTCACATACATTGGTGTTCTGAAATTTACCCAGTGTGATATCACGATAATGCTTAAATTTGGCGCCTCGTCTCGTTTAATGAATCGTAATGACTTCGTTGAAATCCGGCATTACATTTCCGTGCGAGACCATAAGAGAAAACGAGGTCATGTAATAAAGATCTCTTGAAGTACCACGACACCTCCCAGCGGCTACATGTTAAACACTTTCATAAATATTAAACTGACAGAAGGAAAGAAAAAAGGAAAGAGAGAAGGGCTTATATTTTATTCGAATGTCCGCAACATTAAAAAGAAACTAGTTTTAAACAACAACTGTCGATATGTTGAGTGTATGATACATAGAGTGTACAAGCAGATTAAAAAATCTTCCTCAGTTGGGTTTTTCGGGACTAGTGAGTGGGTTAATTTCCGCACGCAACCTTGGAAAATCTTCTTGCAGACAAAGCGAGAAGTCGGTAATTGTCATGGACTTCTGACAAGCGCATCAATCGATAGACGTTCGTGTGTCGAAGGTACGACAGGAAACAGCATTACTCACTTGTGTATCACATGACCGGCGCATTCTCCTACCCAGATCCTACTCTTGGCTATTGAGTAGGGTTTGGGTACGAGAATGACAAAACACGAGGCGAGATAACGAAACCTACGACCGAGAAGCCCTGGAAAAAGAGAGAGACTCTTCTGTTTTTTTTGTTGCTAAATGGAGAGGATGCCTCCGTGTTAAATCAGAACATCAGAACAACTTGGTTGATGAATAATAATTCTCTTCACTCTTATATACAGTCACACAAATAAGAAAGGCGCCCAAAGGTCTATACAAAACTGCATAACTTTTTGGCCAAAATACTCAAGCGTATACCGTGGACTGTAATGGTCACCCATGGTTTACGCTAAAAAGATTATTTTTATCGAAATTTCAAAGACATATTCCCTAAGGATAAAGATATCTGACGATTCACCGCGTTTAGAGGTCATCCCGTACACCAAATCCAGGTCCTTTAGGGGGTTCAGTGAGAGATGTCAAGCCGCCAGCAGGCTCACAGGAGAACCGACCACTCCTATAGAAGAAAGAAGATCTGTTAGATATGATCTTTTTGGTTTACTGAGAAAGACAGATACCAAAAATATTTGAAAACAAATTTTTGTCAGGCGTCAAAATATGGTTACATGGTATCCACAACGCATTTTGACATGCATTTGTGTGGTTAAAACATGATTAATTTGCATTAATTAAATATACAATTGAAACCAAAGAAAAAAAAAATTTCTGTCCCCATGTCCGGCATCCAAGAAGCTGTTATTCTATGCACTGGATAGAACCCTGCAACAACCCATGGGCTGCTTATTAGCTCAAGAACTAGTATGAAGAGCTTCAACTGCAAGTTGAAGGCTATAGGTTAGATATAGTATGGTAGCTTCAGAAACTCCTGCATTAGTATCCAAGAAATATGAGGTTGTAGACCAACTGAGAAACCTACGACTGAGAAGCTGTGGATTGAGGTTCTGTAATATAAGGCAGACTAACCTTGGGCCAGGCTTTGGGGTTCGCCCTGCAATAAGGTCATCAATGATTTCCTCAGCATCTTTCATGGGCAGGTCTTCCTGTTAAAAACGAAACGCACAACAAAAATTCAAGAAATGTTTCTGAAATTTATCTTTATCTTTTATCTTTATCTTTGAAATTATCCAAAGGCTTGATGCAATGGTAATGCTATATTAATATTTAGGATGAACATTATTTGTAATCACACTGAGTCACAAGATGAAGTATGTTTGTGAAAGGATTATTAAAAAGCATCGTAATCATTCTAATATAATATTATCATATTTTATATTATTGTACTCACATAGTAGTTGTCATTAATCTGCATCATAGGTGCATTAACACAAGCACCAAGACACTCTACCACAGTCAGTGTGAACATGCCATCCTTTGTTGTCTCACCCTCTTTGATGCCTTAAAATAACAATTACAAAGTCAGTCAGCATTATTTGGTTGTTAAATTAATTAGTCAGTCTGACAATTAGTCAGTGCAGTCAATCGGTCAGTGCAGTCAGCCAGTCAGTCAGTGCAGTCCGTCAATCAGTCAGTGCAGTCAATCGGTCAGTGCAGTCAGCCAGTCAGTCAGTCAATCAGTCAGTCAGTCAGTGCAGTCAGTCAATCAGTGCAGTCAATCGGTCAGTGCAGTCAATCAGTCAGTGTGACCAGTCAGACAAACAGCCACCATCCTCACCTAGTTTGTTTTTGAGTGTTTCCAGCAAAAGATCAGCATCTCTTAACTGACAGGGGGTAGTAGTACACACTTGTATATGGTATTTGCCAACTGGCTCTCTGTTGAACAAATTGTTAACAACAGAACATTTCAGCTACATCTCTTCATGTGTGGCATAATTTTGATTAGTCTATTGTTCTCTCCCTTGCCACAAAGCTTTATAAACATTTAAATTGAGATGTGTGTTCTTAGAACATAAAATGTAGTGGTAGCTATCAGCTAGCTAGCAAGTGTGTTTAGTGTGGTAGAGCAGTTTTTGCATGACTGTGAAAAGCTCAGGGTCATAAGTAGTGTGACTTGCCATGAATTGTTTTCTAGAAAAATGTAACTGGCTGATTATTTTCTTGTGCAATGTGATTGGTCTGGCACATCCCTTGCCATGTCACCATTGTGTTTGTGCAGTGAGCTTTTCACAGCCATAAAACATTAGCCTCTAGCAAAGAAGAGGAGACTGAGCAATAAATGACAGGGCTGCTGAAGAAATGTTGGTATATTCATGAAGGCCCAAGATTGTCAATCCCATGACACTAGAACACATAGAAAAATTCCCTTACCTGTTAAACATAGTATAGAATGTTGCAACTTCATACACACGCATGCGAGGCATCTTTAGCATGTCGGCAACATAGTTCATCACTGATATTGGTGTCCAACCTGAGGAAGAAAAAAACATCAGGTTGATGTTATTGTTGTGTTTCAATGACATCATAAACAAATTCACCAAGTATTCAAGCTATTAAAATGACAGGTTGTTTGTTTGTTTGTATGTATGTTTTCTATATATTCCCTTGCTTGTTGTCATGACAACATGTTTGTTTGCCTGTATATTTCCCCCATGTCGCCATCGTAAATGGCTAACTTCATAAAAATATGCCAGTTAGTGTATCCCCAAAGTAATACAGTTTGCTTACGCTGTTCCCAATCATGTGTGAAATCATACACTATACTGTCGTGATGAAGTAGGTTTTGGCGGAAGACAGTCAAGGTGTTTTCATGACATTGATCAATAGACACGTGCCCTTGAAATTTTTGTGTTTTCCAACAATCTTATGGAAACACTTTGATTGGTAACCACACAACTTTATTTTATCATGATAGAAAATAAGTGTATGATTTCATGTGTGTGATCAACAATGCTGAAAGTAACTACCAAATGCTAAATATAGATTTGACTTTGCTTTACCATGTTGTCTTTGTGCCAAGTCTAGTAGAGGAATAACTGCGGCTTTCTCATGGCCAACCGGATAGTTGTTTATAATGCTTTTGGCTCTCTGTTGTTTAAAGAATATCAAGGAAATGTTTAAATATTTAATCCTCCAGTTTTGAATTCTCCATTGCTCCAAGCCCCAGTTTTGTATATATATATATATATATATATAGTAAAGATTGGATTAAAGATGAGGCATGTTTACTGTAACTCCGAGTTGACAACGGTCAACAACAAATTTTACAACCACCACTCCCCATACAGGCTCTTCCGTGAGGTTCCCTCCACACGCACTACCACTACATTCTATATTTACAACATACAACACTCAACTCACATGTTGCTTTTTACAGATTGAGGGAGAAAACTGGAGATCCCGGAGAAAAACTCTTGTCGAGGGAGAGAAGAACACATCAAACAAACTCAACTCACATCTGATCTCATCTAAGCTAGCCAGGGCTCAAAATCTGGACCACAGTGGGCGAGGGGCTTTGGGGTAAACCAATAAGCCACCCATGACACATGTCAATTATGTATTGTACCAGTGAAGGTCCATGGAGTTTCAAATTGTTAAAATTGTTGATATTCATTATTTTACTGTGTGCCACTCAAAAACCATGAACAGGTCAAGGTTTTTTAAACATTTTCCAAATCATTCAATCAGTGGCCTGATTATCACCAAGGTTCCAAGATCTTTTTATGCGAGTCTCTTCCTTCTTTCCTATAGAGAGCTGTGAATGGGTAGTTATGAAAAAAGGTCAAAAAAACCTTCAACTGACCATGATTCAAGTGTCTTCACTGTAAGCCCTGGCCTAGTATATCCCAAAGTTTTCACACCTTGACCAACAACATTCCCAGGGTCTTCGATTTCTCGGAATTTAAATTTTTTTTTGGTCCTTCTTGATACCAAACAAACCTCCATGTAAATAATATAGTTCAGGACGTATGATAAAAATATCTTAAAAATAAATGAATAAATAATCAATACCTTTAAGTTTTCTGGAGTAAATTCAAAAGGAATATCAGGATTATTCTTATCTGAATCTCTGTGCTAAGAAAAATAATACAGTGTATACTATTTAATTCACTGTAGTTATTGTAGGTTCATTCACTAGTTATGTAATTTGCAGTGGGAATATGTTGACTACAAGTTTTAAATTCTGCAGTTTAAAATATTATTAATCAGATATGATCTTCCAATTGTTGTATGCAAGGTCCTATGAAAGATTTTTTGACTCCTCTTCATATCCACGAAGAGTAACTTCGCATATAAAAATGCACTGAACACTTACCACGAACAATTGGTCTGAACGTTTTACAGCAGCGACATGGACTGCTCTCTGTCTTTCAACAGAGCTTTTTGCAGCCTAAAAAATCAAAAATTCAATATTTAATCAATAAGACGTTTATAGTTTGAGCTGAGGAAAGAGAAAAAGCAGACTTACTTCAAAAGCTGAGCGTAAAACTGCAGATTTTTGTCGTCCTAAGTTGGAAACCACTCGAGCCAACATGGCCGCCATTTTGAAATGAGCCGTCGAAACACTTAATCAGCGGCTACATTTACAAATGGTAGTTCAGGTAATACCACAGGGAACCCGGCGACCCGGCTATAATACAGTATTTTGCTTCTTTTAGAAAATTAACTTTGCTCTTTGTTGGGTTTCAGATCGGCTGATAGCCGATTAAATCTAAATGTCCATAAGGTGTTCTCTGTATGTTATTAAAATATTTGCAGGTACTGCCCTTTTTTAGGCCACAAAATAAACAGTTTTCGTTATCCATGTCACACTACTTGTGAATTTGATCTTGCGCTATGGCGCAACAAGATCAAACATCCCAATGTTCTCTGTCAGAATCACCAAAATAGTGCAATAGTATACCCAGAAGTCTTCACGGCACCACCCAGTAGTCCTTTGCCGGCATATGATGATCCAAGTGCAGTAATATGTTCTTGTAAGGAAACTTCGCCAGAAAAAAAAGATAGGAAAGTATTTAATAGATTTAAGGTGACTGCCTACTTTTGGAAATTGATTTAAGCTTTTCTTAAAACTTCGATTTTCCGAATTGAAATTTAATGCTGATTCCAAATCTGGAAAGAAAAATTGGGTGTCCCGAGATTGTTTTCGAGATAATCAGCATTTAATGGAAGCCTACGCACGAGCTTTTGGAGTAAAAATTGCGCCACCGGAAGTGATTCGATTAGAAAAAAATTAAGATTCATAAGATAATAGTTATTTGCAGACTACATGATTGCACGAACGAAGGCTAGTCAATCCTTCTACAATAATACATGGATATTTTCGACAAAAAGACAGAGAGATACATTGATTTGTCATATTTTGTAGTTTCGGTGCTATTAAAAAATCTCATAAAGTCGAACAAAAATCCCTACAAAAATCTATTTTTTCACGTGTTCCTGATTTAAACTTTTCCTAAAATTTTGATATAACCTTGATTTTTAGGAGTTTTTTCGAGTGAGCTATCAAAAAATATATGGTCCCGTGCAAAATTTGAGGGTTTTTCCCTGTTGAGGCTCAAAACGTGTATGGTTCTTCAATAAAATATTGTATATTCTTCAGCGGTTTTTGAGCGCGCGCTCATCGTGGGCTCAATTCGAACGTTCAAAAGTAGGCAGCCACCTTAATTAAATATTTAATACGCCCTCAGCTGCCTGCATTATACCTACGAGTGCTGCGTGCCTCAGTAATTATTTATTGAATATTCCTTATGAGCACCAGAATAGGAATAAATATTTTTTCACTTAAAAGCTCGCATTATTGTTGAAGATTTAAATCTAATAAAAAAATATTATGTGGATAATACGGGATTCGATTCCAACAACAACATGCCAACGAAAAAAAGAAAAAACGACTCCACTGTGCCATACCCCCGAGACATCCGCAGAGCTGAGGCGGCGTATGGACTTCGGACCTGACGGCGATTAAATCCTTCTGCCCTTGGGTGTACGAATTACACAAGAAAATGTTCTAGCCGAAGCATCAGGGGAGAGACCAGCCGGCCCCCAGACCATATCGGCTAATCCCTTGCATCTCTGCCACGCACGAAATCGGTTGAAAAATACTGTTAAAAAGTCTAGTTTATTCGGTGCATTGTTTTCATGGCTATTGTTATGCTGATTCACTTGGAACCGTGGTCCAGTGGATAAATCCTTGTCGTTCAAGATACTGAGTCAAGCAATTGGATGGGTGACCTAAACTGATACCTACTCACGCTTTTGCTCCTTTTTCCGTTTTTCTTTTTTGAATTAAAAAAAAAAAAAAAAAAGGAAATCAAAGCACTAACCGGCAGTTAAATTTACTTTTAAAAATCGATCCAGCCAATCCGACAACACAAACCAAATTCTTAAAGCTCAGGCAAACTTTTTATGCTTAAAATAATAGCGCTACCACTATTGAATTAAATATTTAAAAAATAAAAAAAATCTTAAGTAAAAATGAATTAATATAATGTGAAGGCCATCTAACTCTGAACTCGTATCCGTCAAAGCTGAACGCGATTTGGGTGGTGTCTGGGTATCCAACAATTACTTGACTCGGAACAAGGAGGTACTGGAACAAACAGCTAGAGCTTACAAAGTGCGGGGCTACGTCGGAAGAAACAATCGATACATCCAAAGTATCTCCGTGAGACGAACGCTGTATCTTACTCTCGTTCGTGCTCACTTTGGATACGCATCACAAATATGGGCACCACAGTCTATTGAACTAATATCAAGAGTTGAGAGAATACAACGACGTGCCACAAGATACATTCTCAAACTGCCATTCTCATCCACCGTCTCTTACAGTTCGAGATTGAAAACTCTGTCTTTACTACCAATAACTTACTGGCATGAATACCTTGAAATGATTTTTTTCTTTAAACTAACGCACAACCTGATACACGTGAAGCCTAATCTACTACCTCTTCCTCGACGTACACGACCAACGAGATCATCAAACAGTAATGCTGTCAAGTACGCAGTACGTCAGTGAAAGACTTCTACGTACCAGAAATCTTACCTCATCAGGACAACTAGAATATGGAACGCTCTCGCTGATGAACTAAACCTGAACATGAATAAACTAAACTTATTTAAACGCGCCATGTAAAGTTACTACGTAACGTCACTGGACACTGAGTTACAACTGTTATGACCAGCGTACTTTCAAAACAGATTCAGTGTTTAAAATGTGACTCTTGCAGAAGCCTCACTCTTGCTACCTCCTTTTGTTAGTTATTATATTCAAATGTGTCAATATATCTACCTAAATTATCTTTATACACTAAGTGTCATTTAAGACATTTTTTTGGGGCCCGCAGTAATTGGCATACCCAGTGGAATTGGATTTTAGATTTTAGCTATTACATGCACAGATCAGAAGGCGTCCCTCTGAAGCGTGTGAGGAATGCGGAGTATGCAATAAATTAAACGTGTGCGCTGCGTAGGCCTATGAGCCACGGAGACAAGATGTTCACTACTTCGACCAATCTCGTACCCAGAGCCTGCGTTTCTTCTGGCCTACGGCGAAGAACGAGGGCTCTGGCATGATCCATTTTTTGATGCATGCGCAGTTTTCGGGAAGTTAAAATTTAATCATTGAAAATCAAGGTTTTAAACCTGCTTTCAAACAGAGTTCTGTTTTCATTTCCGATCGATCCGAAATAAGAATTATAGATAGGGAAAATTTGTTTTTATTTTTGGCCATTTTTTTAACATAAGCGCTCTTATACCGGAAGTCCAAGGAATCCTTGTCTCAAAAAACGGATTATGCCAGAGCCCTCGTTCTTTTCGCAAGCCAAAATAAACGCAGGCTCTTGGTACGAGATCGCACTTCGAAGTGATAGTGAGTTTTCACTGAAAATATATTACAATTGTATGGAATAAGGTTGATATTGTTTTGTATGCGCGCGCATGGGAAAAACTCATAAACTGACGTCAACATTCACTTATTACGTCATAATGCGCATTACTTCAAAGTTTCTTTTTTCATTTTGTTACGAAATTAACCTTGCATGCAGAGTTTGAAGCGACGAATGAAATAAGTTTGAACTGAATTGCAATATGTACTTTTGTAATCGAAATTCTCATTGAAAGTAGTTATCAATTATTTTGGAACGGCGTATGACGTTGGATAGAGTTAAGAGATTTTTCATGGTAGGGATGTTTTAGTCTTTAGAAAATTGCAGTCTGCATAGTTCATATGATAATCTTTGAATAAAACCTTTTTCGTGGTCTATATCTTGCAGTTATTGTCCAATCGCTATCGATTGAGGTCTATCAAGGGGAGAGGCATTATAAGGGAAAAAAACTCTCACCGATCTCTTGTAAACGTTCAAGAATTAGCGATGAATCTTGTCTCCTTAGTTCGATCAGGATCGGGTCATGATATAAAAGGCTCTTGATAGCGCGTTCTCCACCGCTTGCAACGAATTTCATGACTGGGATGACCATAGTGAGTTTCCAAACAGTGAATCTATACTGCTTTTGATTGGATTGGTAGGCTAAGCACAATTACTTTTTCCCCATGATTTTTATTAAGAAAAAAGACAAGGTGCATGGGGGAATGAACATGAGGGAAGAAATGAAAGGAGGGAGGAAGGAAGGAGGGAAGGAATGAAAGAAGGGAGGAAGGAAGGAAGGGAGAGGAAGGGAGGATGAAAAAATGAAAGGAAGGAAGGAACATCAGGAAGGAATAAAAGGAGAGGGAGGGAGGAGGGAGGAAGGAAGGAAGGAAGAAAGGAAGGAAGGAAGGAAGGAACAAAGTAAAGAAAGGATAAAATTAAAGAAGGGAAAAAGAAGTAACAAAGGAAGAGGGAAAGCGGGAGGAAAATATAGAGGAAAGAAAGGGAATAGGAGAGAGGAATGGGAGGAAGGCGACAGACAACATCAATACATTTCGTTATTAACAGAAAACAGTCCAACACGATACGTAAACAAGCAAATACGAAACTAATAATGTATCAAGATGTACAAAGACACGAGTAGTTTCGTTATTTTAAATTTGTTATAAAATAGTATCTTAAATTTTCAATAAAATACATTTTCTCGGAAATTGCTATTATAACGGTGGAAACCGTTATCGGACCCTGAAACAACCTCTGGGCTGATCTAAGTCAGGGCTTGGCTAACTCACAGATTGAACCCTGAAACAACCTCTGGGCTGATCTAAGTCAGGGCATGGCTAACGCACAGATCGAACTCTGAAACAACCTCTGTGCTGATCTAAGCCAGGGCACGGCTAAAGCACAGATCAAACCCTGAAACAACCTCTGTGCTGATCTAAGTCAGGGCATGGCTAACGCACAGATCGATCCCTGAAACACCCTCTGTGCTGATCTAAGCCAGGCAATTTAGAGAGTGAAATTAGCCTACTTTGTTCCCATTTGATCTGTAAGTTAGCCACGCTCTGCCTGTCTATCAGCCAAGATGTTGTTTCAAAGTTTGATAAAAACGCCCTGTCGTATGCATGTCTTTTGTTGTTTTTTTCTTCGTCTGTCCGCGTCCTGGATTAGAAATAACTGGAAATGCAGTCAATTATTCTTTTCTTCTTGTGTCATTTCACGTTCAGACGAGTTTTTTCGAAATTTATCACCTAAAATTAATAGAGAAATGTCGAATAAATAAAACATTAACAAATAGATATTTTAGGAACTTAGTTCTAATAGGCCTTTTTGCTTTGGAGTATTAATTTTCCATTTCAGGCCACGTGTCATTCCCATGATTTCGAGTGAGAAACATGTAAATACCTAATGGAAAAAAACATATTATTAAATCTAAGACGAAGGGGAGCATGGGAAGACAAACAATTATGCTAATTTCATGCGTATAGCAGTTTTCTCTTCCTGTGCACGTTTTATGCATCATGGCTTTGGCATGTTGTTAATCTAGGTCGACCGACTTTGCTCTACTGTGCATTTTTACATTATATGCCAATATAATACACATTTCGGAGTACCCAAAATCCTTTTCGGTCTTAGCTTCGATGATCTGACCTTCTCGAGCCCGACTGTTTTTTCAAGGTGTAGATTCAACTCAAGCATAAGCAATAATTTTATTCTCAAGAGAATGACACGTGGAAAGAAATGGAAAACAATACCCTCAATGTAAAGAGGTAAGACCAGGTGTCATTCTCTAGAGTATAATCCCTTCGTTTAACGCTGGAGCATGTGAAGAAGCACATGAATATGGATACGACTCAAACAAGAATCGTATTCTCAAGGGAATGACACAAGAGGTCAAAAAGTTGTAAATTACCTGGTCTACGTTACTTCGAGCAAGATCTTTCATCGTTTCGTTCAGTCCATGTGAAGACGTCAAGTCCTGCGAAAGTGGACAAAACGTTTCTTACAGGGTACTGAAGGGTCTCATGGACCTTCACTGAACAAAAATATTTTGCACAAAATTGGAGCTAAGGCCCTGTGCAACAGAGAACGCGAAACTGCAAATTCAAAAATTGGAAAGGGGACCATTTTTCTTAGATGGTGAACATGGTGCATTGTGGTCTAGCTTGGGTACAAACATCTTTTGTTCATCAGGCCTTATATGGTGTTGCTTGTACCCAAGCTATACCACAATGCGTCATATTTATCGAACTCGGAAGAGGCTTTGAGGAGCGGAATGTCTGTACTATACTCAGCGAAGTTCCGGGCGTTAGTCAATAGTTGGTTTCCCACTCATACGAACACCACTGTATCAAAAGAATCTTTATTTAAGTGTCTAGTCGTTCTTGAACTTTCGCACTAATTGGGGACAGTTTTCGCTCACACGCACTACCACTAGATTCAATATTCTATGCCCACAATGCTCAACTCACATGTTGATTTTGACGAAGGGAGGAAATCGGAGAACCCGGAGTAAACCCTCATAGCATAGGACAGAACAACACATCAAACAAACTCTATTCACATATTGTGGCGACCGCAGGGCTTGAACCTGCGTCCCGACCCCTTGGATTCACAGGAGAAAAAGACAACGCGTTACCAATGCTACCCATGATATTATGAGGTCTTACCTTTAAAAAACTTTTGATCAGACTGTAGAGCCTCTCTGAACACGATGAATACAGATCTTTGTTCTTGTCAATTCCTCGCTCGGCTAGTGTTTTCTCGATGACGAGACGAAGACGCTAACATAACAAAAACAAGCGTTGAAATAAAAATATTGGAATCCGCCTTTTCGAAATTCAGTATAACCACTTGGTGCAGGGTTGGGAGATTGAAGGTGGGATTGGAGATGGGGTGCCCAGATAATGTCTTACAATCCAGTCTTACTTTGAACTTGGAAAATACAAATGGATCTATCCAGCTATACATCCATTCAACGCCGAGAAAATAAATTGAGAGAAGGAATCCTTGCTCACCCCACCAAGAGCACTCGTTGATGCTATTTTTAGAATCTTTGATTTGATCGCCTGGTTCGCACTTGTTCAGCGCTGTTTGCTCGTGCTTTCTTTTCTTTCCTTCCGAGAAGACGTGAGCAAACAGCGTAAAGCGCTTGTAGAATGCGCGTGCAGAAAAATTAACGATGAGCAAATTTGATTTTAAAATAGCATCAAACGGTACCTATGATGGTTACAAGCATGAATATCAGAGATTCCTTCTCTTAGTTCATTTTCTTTTGTTCATTCCCATTCATCTATTGTTCTTCTCTTCCCAGCTATCCCTCCCCTCTATCTCCTTACCCATCCGTCCGTCCAGTCATCATATATTTCAACCATCATTTTTGCTTCTGTTCATTAACAAATCAAGCATATGAAAAATATAACGACAGTAACTAGACCTGCTGCTCTTACTCGCTTATGCCGCTGGCTTCTGGACTCCTTCGTTTTAGTAGGACCGACTTTTTCTTCTACTGGACCTCGAGTAAATAAAATACAAATGAATAAACAAAAGCAAGCAAAATAGATTTTTAAAAACTTGTCATGAAATAGAACTTATTTTGCGGCTCGTCCTAAAATGTTCATTAATTTTTAAGAGTATTTTTTACCTTGTTGTTTTGGTGATTCAGATCGTTTTCGTTTCGTTGACTGTCGTGTTGTACCGTCTTTTGCCGGCGGTGATGTTCTTTTCTTTGGTCTTCAGAGCAAAACATTCAAAACATTGATATGCTTATTCTAAACCTAGATGCGTGGGGTACCTGTGTCTAGCAATTTGTATTTACAACAATCATATAGAAAAATGTAAAGACTAGCATTCTGCTATCCTTAGCCCGGATGCATGGGTTACCTGTGTCTATTATACGGATTTAAAAAGGGTATGACTTCAAGCAGATAGAGCAAACTAGCATTCCGCTATCCTTAGCCCAGATGCATGGGTTACCTGTGTCTATTATACGGATTTACAAAGGGCATAACTACAAGCAGATAGAGCAAACTAGCATTCTGCTATCCTTAGCCCGGATGCATGGGTTACCTGTGTCTATTAATTATATTTATTTACAAAGGGCATAACTACAAGCAGATAGAGCAAACTAGCATTCTGCTATCGGTTTCCTTATTGGCTATAGTGCGTTTAATCTGTGCTGACTGAATAAACGAAAATATTCTAAGGGCAGCTTGTGCAACGTGTTTCTAACCCAGACGTATGTTACGTTGCATTTCTATCATACTTGTTATTTACCTTCTTTGTGTGTTCTTCTTAACATCAATTGGCGCTTCTAATGATCGATCTTTATCTTTTGATCGAGTAACTCGTTGGACATTCCTAGGTATTGTCTCCTGTCTCTTGGAGTTCAGCGCGGCGTAAGATGACAGAGTCTCTTGTTTTAGAATGGAGGTCTGGGTACCAGCTATTTGGATGTCTTTGGATAAAGCGTCACGAGAATCCAAGCAATATCTGATAGCGAAAGAGACTCTATGAATCATCATCATACAACATACTTATATCTCTCGAAGATCGAGGAAGACTTAAGTCTCCCTTGCAACCGCTATCAGTGTCGTCACGCAACGCTTTCAAGGGAGCGTCTGCGAACTGTTGATTAAGGGCTAAAAACGAGGATAGATGTTGTCATAACGTGCAAGGTTGAAATCGGGTGACTTGGATACGATGCCGTGACGTTACTTCTTTTTACATCCGTAACAATCTGATCAACAGACTGACATATCGTAGATGATGGCTAGTGAACACTAGCGTGGACTGCGTCGGTGTTTCTAATGAAACAAGTTATCGTAGAATTATAAGCTGAACACCGTAGTGAAATTGAAACTGACGTTTCGGACGTTAGTCAATGACTCCGACGAAGGACTAACGTCCGAAACGTCAGTTTCTATTTTCACTACGGTGTTCAGCTTATAATTCTACGATAGACTGACATATCGACTTATTGACCAACCAACCAACCACGTGAGTGATTGGTTGAATGACTGGCTGACTGAATTAATGAATTACGAATAAATAGAAGGAAGGAAGGAGGGAAGGAAAGAAATACAGACAATAGTTTATGTTGATCTTTTATACGTACAGTATAAATTGCGCAATTTCCTGCATATACCATTACCAGTCTAGTAAACATTGCTTTTTAACACTTACTCAACTCCGTGATATTTTTTCGTCAACGCTTCAGGATAACCAGCTCGTCGTATGCTTTCTGGAAAGTTAAGATTCTAAATTCACAATGGACCTTTCTTATACCTTTGGCGTAAGATTTCCCATTTCAGACCACGTGTCATTCCCTTGAAAATAAGACTTTTTGTTCAAGTTTTATACATATTGATATATCTTCTCATACGTAACCGTTAAACAAAGAAATGATACTCTAGGGAATGACACGACGTTGTCGATCACCGTCAAATTCACTAAGTTAAATGATGAAAAAAACTAGTTACCAACCTTCAGTCGTGTTGATTAGAATATGACTTTCAGCGTCGGTTTTATACTGAAAAAAGGTATAATATAAAATAACTATAAAATGTATAGTTCAATAGGCATCTCATTCATGGCATGTTAGAGTGTAAGCCAAATATGCGTGAAATAGTACAAACTAATGAGAACAGAATAACACCAATGAAAGAACTGAAAGAAAAGTAACGTGTTTAGTGCTTAGCTTTTGTGTTATTTCGGATATATGGTTTGCACTTTAATTTAGAATGAATTTCAAATTAAGAGTTCTGCTGTTTTTAATGCACGACCACGCGAGGCTCACTCATGCAGGTTTAACATCTTTTATAACTCAGCTATTCACATACTATTAAAAGTTCGTATTATTTCAAAACTATTGGCATGGTTCAACTTGCAAATTCTTTACATTTCAGCTGACTTTTTGCGAATTCCAATCTGCTCTTAAGCGAGGTTAAACTTGTATAAATAGTCTGGGGTGCTTACAATTTCAACCAATCCATCCGGTTGGAAATTCGTTTGCTAATGGTGAAAAAAGAGCGGGAAAATGTTTCTTCCAAAAATGATACACGTACTACCGCAAGAACCGAAAAGAGCGGGAAAAGAGGATTTTCTCGATCCTAAGACCGAGTTTTCTGGAACTTTCCAATCGGAATGACACATGCATTTGCTTTCCGACCAGAATTTCCAGTTCTTCTGGGTAAATGGTAAGCACCACTGTAGTCAAGGAACACAGCGGTATTTACTAAATAAGAAAAGGCATCATAATGCAATAAAAAACGTCTTTTTCGGTACTCACAGTTGATCGTAGAGGAGATAGGTTTTCTCTGACCGGTCTACCATCAGAATAAAATCTTTTCAAAATATCTTTTACATCCATGGATAAAACTGGATACAAGAAGCGGCATAGCAGAAGGTCAGTACGAAATAACTAGAGCGTGCGCGATAAAAATAAGTATCTAAAAGAACTCCAAGAAGTACGTTGCAAAAACCCTGAGCGACTAAATGGACTTTACGGATAAAGGAAATTTCCGCGCCAAAAAACGCGCGCGCTCGTCCAATTTCCCCGGGGTTAAAGTCGTCGGATGACAGATAAAAATGCATTGCGCATGCTTGGAAGATCGTTAGGAAATTCGGATATGCGTCTAGCCTGCGTGGTCAGGCTCTTCGCTCTAAGATACGTCGTGTTTACAAATAAAGCCATAGGAGATTTACTGGCGTTTGTATAATGCGAATTTCTCCAGGTTTTGACGAGGGAAACAAATAAAAAAAACTTTAGCCATTTGCAAGAAAAAATGAGCAATTACTTTCCTCGTACAGCCTTAACTTTAAAGAGTTACCCAACTCTGGTAAATCTCAAATGGTTTTATTTCTAAACACGACGCGTGTACAAATTTCCCGCCGAACTAACGAGCATGCGCAGGTGTTTTTCACGGGTGTCAGTCATAGGACAAAAGTTCGGTGATACCTTCTTCTATTGGTATTGGTGCTTTTTTCTTCGCTTCTCTTGCAGCCCTGACACATAAAAGAACATATACCATGATGCAAAATTAAAGGAATAAAAATCTCCTAAAACGGTCTAATTATCGAGTTATTCAGACAAACGAACAAAACAACAACAAATACGTTATTTCAAAGACTTTTTTCTTTACTTCTAGAGAACTATCAATAGTCCACTAATTTGTCGTTGAGATAATAATTGCGACATTAAAAGTTGAACTAGGTGTAAACTCACATTTCTGCTGGGTCATTCTGCATCAACCATAATCTTTCAGGCCATTTACTGGGTGGAACATTCAAATCTGCAAGGAAAGTGTAAAATCCCAATATAGCAATGAACCCGCTAGAGGCTTTATACAAAAAGGGTAAGGCGACGCTGGCGATAGAAAGGTAGCTCTAACAGTAAGCCATTTTTTTGTGGCTCTAAAAGTGGGTAAATACTAGAGACACAAGGATATCAAGCCTAGTTTTATACAGTATTCCAACTCTTCTCAATATAGTTGATTTTACTCTGTCTTGTGCCGAATGTTCATCTATTGAATCACAAGTCAGTTTTCACTAGAATTCTTTCTTTCAGTGTATGACCACCCTTTGGAGCATATGATGAGATTCAAATAGTCCCTTTCACAGTTCCCTGCGCCATCTTGAAAGTTAGCTGTGCCTTTGCATCGAAGCGAGAAGAACAATAAGCTTGCAATGTTAAAGACCTTATTTTAACAACTTGGACAATTATTCACATGTCTCTATCATTGCAAGCTTATTGTTCTTCTCGCTTCGATGCAAAGGCACAGCTAACTTTCAAGATAGCGCAAGAATCTGTGAAGGCGACTATTGCACACAGGAGCCTCTGCATGTATATTGCTTAGGTCTTTTGAAGAATTTCACTACAATTTATAGACAGTATCGTTCACCTGACTGCAAGTTATGCTCAATGGTGGATGACAAATCGATCTCTATCTTCTTAGTGAGATGTAAACTTTTCCTGTAAGTGACCAACATGAAAAGATAACATTAATACATGAAGAAATTCAATTGTTTTCGACAGTAACATGTGTGGGATTGTCTCACGTCAAAATGGTTTGGTGAACGTCAATTAAAGTGTTTCCATGACAACATGGTCTTGCGAATAGACCTCTTACGCCGGAAATAATATTTCCCCTTTTAGAACACGTGTTGTCGTTATTATTGTTGTTAGACAATACAATGCTAGTTCTGACCTTGGATAAATGCCTGAAACTAGAACAAAAACTCAACTCTGAGGTAACGAAATGTCACATGTTGGTAAAGATAAGATTCGTTGTAGTTCTTGAGTAGAAATTTTCTTTTCTTCCGCTTTTAGTTTTTCTGAAAATAATAATAAAAACGAATGTTAATTGGGGAGACTTAGAGTGCCCCTAATGCCTGATTACAGACCAATTTAGAACAAATCCTCACATTGTCATGAACGCGTTTTTCAAAACAATCTTCATTTTAAACGAATTCCTGATTATTTACGGCACGAAAAAGTTGGCAAAATTCTCGAAAAATTGTATAGATTTACGTGACCGGGGTGATGACCGCAATTTATTTTTGGGCCAATAGTGCTGTTTTTAAAAGTTTTAAGAAAGAAAAAATGCCGAAATATTGAGCCTTGACAAGAGCATATGAATAGTTCATATTCTCTTGGCTTTGACTTATTGTTCGAGTGAATCCAACTTCAAAGAATGCGCAAGTCTTTCACTTTTGGAACGTATCACCCCGATGACGTAATGGCACCAGTTCCCCTTACGCGCGGTCCTTATATGAAAAGGCGTTTTTTCAAAACTCATTTAAGAATCCAAAATGCGTCTAATTTCGAAAATCTACAACTTACATAAGTTCTGTGATTAGGCATTAGTGGCACTTTAACAAGAATGCATACTCAGTAGAGGTCAAGGGGATTTATTTTACTTCCTTTACGCCCCCTGATTATACACCCTTTTCAAAATGGCCGACGAGCGCAGTCATCTTGCAAGGCTTTCTAATTCAAAATG
Organism: Actinia equina; assembly: GCA_011057435.1. Classification (NCBI taxonomy): domain Eukaryota; kingdom Metazoa; phylum Cnidaria; class Anthozoa; order Actiniaria; family Actiniidae; genus Actinia; species Actinia equina. Next base: position 34,793 of record WHPX01001022.1, read on the forward strand.
CGCGGGATTAATATTATGATAGATGTGTTGATCATCACAGTGAATGAGCGATCTAAGCGAACGCTGTAAAGAAAGACTTGAAAAAGTGATTTCAAGCTTCAACGGGAAGCTTGAAGCTTGAAATCACTTTTTCGAGTCTTTCTTTACAGCGTTCGCTTAGATCGCTCATTCACTGTGATGATCAACACATCTATCATTATTCCACCACAGTTCTGCCCATTCAATTCCCACATTAATATTATAAAAATCTATTCAGTATTATTATTATTATTACCGATTTGGTCGATAACTGCTTTCGTATATAAACTAGAAAACTCCATCTCATCGTTATGAAAGCTGTCGCTTAAATCTTGAACATGAAGCTTGGAATCTGTTGGAGAAAAAAAAGATAGCGAATTTATCGTTAATTAAATTCATTTTGAAGTAAGTGTTATTAATATCTGGGCCTCAGTGGGAAAGGAATGCCAGAGAACTCGGAGAAAAACCCTCGAATCACAGGAGAAAAGTAAGAAGGGTTGAACTATAACAATAGAGGCTTATCACCATCACGCTTATCACCATCACTATAGCGGGTACAGGCAGTGAAGTATCATCGCACATCACCGATGCTTCCCAACTGATCTAATGTCCTTATGATACTCGATAAAAAGAATCTTACCAGTTTCATAATCTATAATTTTCTTCTCTCTGGTCAGAGTCTGTAAGTATTCATACAACTTTCCATTCAAAGAGTTTGGTTGGCGGAATAAGTAGACGTTGAAGTCATTGGATTCCTTGCTGTATATCAGACACAGTCGTTTGACATCTGAAGATTGAGTTATGCCTGGCAATCCTTGATGAACTGGAGAAAAATCTGAAGAAAACAAAAGTAGTGGAATTTAACGAAAACTCAGTTTCCATTTTTGATGGTCTTTCTATTTTATTTTCTTCCTTCCTTCCTACCCTTCCCATTTATTTTCTTTCTTTCTTTCTTTCTTTTTTCTCACCCCCCTCCCCCCCCCCCCCCCCCCCCCACAAAATTTCGCGTCAAATTTCAAGAAAAAAATCGGGTAATCGACATAAATATAATACGAATAGCATTAAGTTGACATTTATTTCCCGTCATCTGTTCACTAAAACAGCACAGTTTTCAACCAATCAGAGCGTACGTTATATTCTAGGTATACAATAAAGGGACATATTATGCGAAGTTAAGCAGTATTAGACACTCATTTTTGATATTCCTCGGCTGTTTTACCTGGAGATGTAGAAAGGTGTGATGATGAAGCGATGTAGTCCATCCATGACTCCAGGTTTTGCCCAGTTTTTTCGGCTTCAGATTTGGTTGTCAGCGACATGCAGGCTAGTAAAACAAGCCCCTGTAAACACAAAAATATTGGGAGAAAATGAATTAATTTCTGGAAAATGAATAAGAAACAACAAAGAGCCATACTGTGCCTAAAACCACTGTTCTTTGACTGGTTAATTATACAGGAGCCTTCTAATTGATAAGGTCAGGTCTCCCTTTTTTGGCCAAGGTAATTCAATCTCAAAGTCCCAGGTTGTTCCAGAGTGTTCCATTTGTTGCAGTTGTCTCAGGATGTCCCAGTTACACCAGGTTGTCTCTATAGTCCCAGGGAGTTGCAATTGCCCCAGTTGTTGAAGGGTGTCCCAGTTACACCAAGTTGTCTCTTTTGTCCCAGGGTACTCCAACTGCCCCAATTGTCCCAGCTGTATCATGTCGTCAAACTTGTCTAACGAGTGTCCATGTTATTGGAGCTTCTTGTGGTCATGCCTAGGAGTCTTAGTTGGTCAGAGGCAAAACATACCTTGCTGCAAGAACTATGTAAATCATGCAGAAACGTTTGAGATATCTTTTCATTTTTATATTCTAAATGTCTGTTCGATTTAGTTAAGGAGATGAAAATCACCATAACACTTTTGAATACAAGACTATGAAATAACCCAAAGATACAAACCAGACAAATCAGGAAAGAAAAGAAGATAAAAAGACCAGATAATAAAAGAAAGCAATCGTGTTTCAAATAGACCTAAGTATTTAGCTTTGAATTACTGTTCTTTTATTTTTGAAAGCGTCATTCTCTTGAAAATAAGAGTTGTAACCATATTCAAGATGAACAACTCTTAAAGAAAGAAATGATACTCTAGAGAATGATAAGTTGTCATGAAAAGTGTCATTCACAGAAGGATACAGTTTTAGTTTAATTGGCAGAAGGAGGTATAAAGGTACACTTATCCATGGTGTGTATCTCAGGATCTGGATTTCAGGCTTTAAATATTGAGTGCTGGATGTGGATTGTGGACAAAAGCTGTTCCTGTAAAATTCATCAATGGAATTAGCAATAGTAGATGACATTCACAATAATAAAGATTCTCGCAGAAAGCTTTATTGTATCATAGGTTAAAGTTTTGTTTCTCAAGGTACAGTATTATTGTTTTATCATCTTAATCATTACCTTGTTTTAGTGTCTTCATGCTTCTGATATTTATTTTTTACCAAATATAAGATTCAAGAACTACAGACAACAGACTATGACAATTTTGCTCAAAAGACTGGGTCAAATCTTTCTGAGCATGCTTCTACCTTATATAGCGGTTCATTTTTTTAAATCTCAACTGCTATATTATGCAGACAAAGTATTTTACATACAGCTTTTAAGTGTCGACAGCAAATGTCATTTTGGCTATTTTTTAGTAATATGTAGTGTGTAGTCTAGTAATTATTATTCAATGAATCAGTAATTTGATTATTAAGTCAGTCATTTTAAAAAACATACCCCTCTTTAAATATCACCTCCAGTTCCCTTTGTGTGTTGCTCTCTGATGTCAGCGTAAAACCAGGCAGAATAATTCTTGATTTTCTCTGAAGATAGATCAGATATTCACTGAGGCTGAGGCAAATAATTGTTTTAGTATAGATTCACAGGTGATTCTTTCAAAAAAAAAAAAAAAAAAAGGAAGATAAAAGGCATTTTTTCTGGTAACAGCAACAAAGTGGCTGGCCATTATTTCACTGGAGGTGATTATGAAAGTGTGAGTTTCTTGACCAATCAGCGTGCGAGATATTCAATACTCATCTGTGTATTTTCACTCAGAAAGAAATAAAACATAGAGAATCCAATTAAGTATAAATGTTCAGTACTCAGAATTTCTATATACTGGGTGAGCTGATTCCCTTGTACTCACTATGTGTTCTCTGCTTAGTCAGCTGCACTACCTATAGCTTTATTTGAAATGAGGTTAAACACAGGGACCTCATATCGAAATTCTTAGAGGAATTGATAATACAAACATAAAAGGATTGTACTAACCTGTAAGCCTACACAAGTCAGAGAGCCACGCCATAATGGTACATCGTTTAGGACAAATGGGTTTGTCATGTCAAGAACATTAAAATGTAGCCACTTCTTCCATGAATCCAAAAAATCATCACTAAGAAAATAGACAGAGGTTATCATTACCAAACATTGTGCAATGTGGCTGGAAAATCTTATGAGCCTTTTGGTACACTTCTCAGAATCTTCCTACACCTTGGAAATTTGAATCCCTCTCCATTGGGAGATAATATTCTTGAACTACTTGAATTATCCCTTCAGACCCTTCCCACACCATGGGGGGGGGTGGGGGTATGGATATTTGTCTGGAACTACTGTACACAATATACCCTCCTCTGGCCCTCCCACACCTTGGAAACTCCAATCCCTTTCCATGGGGGAGGTATGGGTGTTTTCTAGAATTACACAATGTGTCCTCCTCTGGCCCTCCCCACACCTTGAAAACTCCAATGCCCTTCCTTGGGGGTGGGGATGGATATTTGTCTGGAACTACTGTACACAATATACCCTCCTCTGGCCCTCACCACACCTTGGAAATTTCACCCCCCTTCCATGGGGGGAAGTATGGATATTTGTGTCTGGAACTACACAATTTGTATATCCTACTCAGACCCTTCCTACCTTTGGAAACTCCAATCCCCTTACATGGGGGAGGTAATATGGATATTTTCATGCCCAGCATAGACCCTCCCTGCCCCTTGAAAATTCTATTCCAGCTTCATTAATGAGGTACATGTAAGCATGATTGGATACTTTCTGAAACAAAAACAATTCCCTCTCCACAGATCATCTATGGTGAATATAAGTTAGAATATTTTTCAGGAAATATAATGTAGCTAAAGATACAATGTACCTTGATAAGTTGTTTGTAGTAAGAATGTTAAGCAAAGCATTGTTGCAATGTTGTAGTCTTTTAAGTGCACCAAATATAGGGAGTGTGTTCCTAGAAATGAATATAATTGACTTTAAAAACATGTAAAATTTTATTGATACCCTGCTTATGAAACAACATCTTGGTCAGACCATCACTCACTACAAATAAATTGGAATTTAGCACTAGAGTTTTGCGAGGAAGGAAAGCAAGAGAACCCACAGAACCAACTCTTTTATCTGGGGGAGCACTGTTTTCAACCAATCAGAGGCAGTAGAGTGAGAGGATTTGCTATATAATGACCAGATTTCATTTATTGGCATATTCCATGAGAGATTTCTCCTTATACTTCCAATTCTACCTCAACGATAAGTACCTAAGGTCAGTGTGGACTGTTTGCAAGCTGCTCCTTTTTCTTAATTCACAATTGAAACAAATGATTGGGTAGCATGGGTGGAATAGTGGTTTACTGGCCACCTCTCACAGCTGTGGTCCACGTTTGAGCTCCAGCTTGTTCTGGATTATGTGTGAGTTGAGAGAGTTTGTTTGATGTTTTGTTCTCTTGCACTTGCGACAAGGTTTTTCTCCAGGTTCTCCAGTATTCCTCCCTCCCTAAAAATCAACATGTGAGTTGAGAGTCGTATTCTTAGGATAGTGAATGAAGTGGTACATTGTGGTGCATGTGGAGCGAACCTCATGGAAGAGCCCTGTACAGGGAGTGATGGTTTAAAAAAATATATTTCAAACAAATATTTGACTTACATGGTATTCAGGTGGCGTTGATCTGGTAATATCCAATACACATTGATTACTGCATCTTCTGAAAAAATGAAATGTCAAATATAACAAAATAACAAGACATTCAACCACCACTCAGTTGACTCAGTTGGTTAAGCACCAGCCTTTTGTGCAGAAGGTCATAAGTTTAAAGACCTGTGGCAGACTAATTCTCAGGTTCTTAGACATCTGAGTAAAAGGGTGCTGTAACTTTGGCTCTAGAAATATCTGCAAATATTCAGAACTTTGTGTTGTGAGAGCCTGCTTCACAGGCTACTCAATATATATTCACCAGAAAGTAATTGGGATTTATGTGTTAAAATATATGGCATAGAAGAACTGAAGGAGAGAGAGAGGGAGTTTGGAGTAGGCTAGTGTGTTGGATATGACCACCATCTACAGTGTACAAGGCCCTTCATGATGGCTATTAAAATGCTGTACTTTTTTGCCCTACTACATGATTGTATGGCAATTTCTTCACATGCCTTTTATATGTAGAAGATCTGCAAGATGATGAATATGATCAGCAGTATCATCATCATCATCATCATCACCAGGTGTATCAAGATTTTTGACAGCTGAATGTTTTTGGTCTGGAAACCTTTGAACAAAGTTGATATAAAAATGTTAAGAAAAGAAAGCCATAGGGAAGATGTATCATAGATAGCGATGAAGTACTGTAATGAGATCAAACAAAAAAAAAGGATAATGAAGGAAGGAATAAATGAAATGAAAGAAAGAAATATGGAGGAAAAAGGAATGGAAAGAGGATGGAAAGAAGAAAGGAAAGAAGGAGGAAAGGAAGGAAGGCAGGCAGGAAGGAAGGAGTGAATGAATGAATGAAGGAAGGAAGGAAGGAAGGAAGGAAGGAAGGAAGGAAGGAAGGAAGGAAGGAAGCAAGGAAGGAAGGAAGCAAGGAAACAAGGAAGGAAGGAATGCCGGTTATCATACCCATTATTAGTGTCTTGTTGTCTAGAAACCAACTGCTTAATGACACTTCGTATCTGTAAGAGTGCATCATCATCATCATCAGCAGCAGCAGGCAACCAATCAGAATTGTTCAAGATATCTTGTGACTTGCCATCTGGATCCACTTCCTGAACAAAATAGTTTCAACTAAATTATGCAATTGATGGAAGTTTTGACATTTAATAAGAACTTGGTAATTTTGTTATTAATATGTCAGTTCTATAAGTAGAGGATATTACATGGTGGTGTGAAGATATGAAGTTTATCTTTGAGTGATTGCAGCGAACGAGTGAGGGAAATATTTTTCAACAAGAGAAGATAAACTTATAAAACATATTCACTAACAGAAAGTTGTTGGACGTCATGTAAAAATGAGAGGTAAAACGTCAAAAACGACATCATTGATATCTTGAGGTATAAGGATATGGAAAATATGTCACAGAGGTCCGTCTTTGTTTCCCAATAAAACACATGTGTCTACTGTATATGATAAGCCGAAGGTGAAGTGATTATCGGTGAATGTTTACTGAGGCGCAAGTCTTAGAGAGGCAAAGATGAAATTCAAGATAAAAAAAGCAAATTTTTGAAAACATCATAATCACCGCTCGTGCAGTGAATATCGACTCGGAATCTCTGGTTGCTCGACCAATCACAGTGCTAAAAACTCTATATTCAAGTCAAGTAAAATATCCACCTGTAACTCAAGCTGAAGCTGCTGAGAACAACTCAATGCAAAGTAAATTTGATGCTTGCTTTGAATGATGGTTAACAGAGGATCTAGAAAATATAAGAAAAGAAAATGAATAAATAAAAGTTATTAAGCTTATGCCAAAAAATATTCTCAAATAATGTAGTATGCTGTTTGAACGTGAATAGAAATAATTTAAAATACCTTCTGGATAGCTTTCCTCATTTTGGCAATTATTTTCTTTTCTTGCTCGAAGTATTTGATCAGTTACGATATCAAATCCTTTATGTAGCTCTACGTTGTAATCCTGATCTATAAGCAAAAAAATAGACTTCTTTCAGAGATGGCTTATTAATTATGTATAGTGCAATTCGGAAGACCATATTCTATGAGAATTTATCCAGTTTTCTTTGGGAAACAAGAGCATTTTCAGGGTTCATTTTAATAGGAAAACCAAGGAGAAGCACTCACCTAGCTTTTCATTATTCAGACCAGTACCAAGTAATACTAAAAATACCGATCCATAGCGAAAACATTACAATATTTTGCTTAGATTTTTCAACGACAAGATGTCTTCTTCTCCAAGTTCGATGATTGAAAATTTGGCGGGTTTTAGGTAACACCGCAGGTCAATACACTAAGGGCGCGATAACAATTATTGACGTTCAGGGAGGTACTGCTTTCAGAGATTTGTAATTAATATTTATATTCATTATTAAAAATAAAATAAAAAGTTAAAGAAGTAAAACTTTAGGTAATTGGATAGCAAAACTAAGAAATGTAGATGATAAAAAGAGAAATGCCAGCATCAATAAATCTTTAAAACTTTGTACAAGGACAAATGAACTGTGGATCCCCTCTCTAATCGTTTTTGTTTGTCTTACGGTCTTCTCTCGGTTTTAAGTATGGCGGAAGTCCTTTTAGAATTTTCTTTTGAAAAAACCTCCTCTGATCCTAAAGAAAGAGGATGTCTCATCATAGGAAGTGTTCTAAATTTCTCTGTGGTTACGTACGACAATTTTGCGGAGAAATTACAGCCATCGGTTGATAGTAAGGTAAGTAAATTAGGTAGTTAAACTCGATAAAAAAGTCTTTAAAAATGCATTGAAATTTTAATATATCTAAAGTGATTACGCCTTTTAGTTTCTTGGCGTCAAAACACCAAGAAAACGTTTTGTCTGATCTGCAATAATTATGATTAGTTATTTGGTAAATTACAGTAAGCTAATTATGGGGGGGGAACTGCAGTGCTGAAAGTTTTTGGAATTCGTTGTCTACATATACTGTAGCTGAGCACAAAAATGTCAAATTCTGGTTTATCTTTTTTCTAGACATTCAATCTCGTGCTGAGATCACTTGGTGAGTCAGATTCCTGTAATATCTGGTTAAACCAGGTTGTTGCATGTTCATTGCCATCCAATGCTAGTCGTCACAATTCGCCATGCCATCCACATGTCTTAAAGAGCTTAGTCAAGTCATACTTGCCGGCTGGCAATGCAGTGATAGTGGTGAGTAGCTGAAGTAAATCACATGATGCTTTGGCTCATGCCTCAGACAAAAGCTGGAAAAGTTATGCAATTCTTTGATTGCATCATAGTTAATAAAGGGGAATGGTTAGGAAACTATATTGTTATAGGTTATTGTTCACTTTTTTCAAGCGTGACCGTGCACAATCCTTTGTTTTACCATTGTTGGTAATTGCCGAGTGAACAGACCAAAATCTTTCTTTTGGCATTCTTCTTCATTTTAAAGAGATATTTGAATATTTCTTACAATAATCCGTAGACAAAGTTTATGTTTACTTATTTTGCAATTTCGGATGAGCATAACTCAAGCATATTGCACGGTCAAGACCGGTTCAACCTCACAAGTGAACAAAGACCTGATAACAATAGGTTTCCTAACCATTCCCCTCTATTAACTATGATTGCATGTTACATCGTCACGGCCTCTTGGGGGAGGGGTGTTGGTGCCATTTAAATTCAGCTTTCTAACGAAAGATCACTGATAACACACAAATCAACTGCTAATTTGGTTGCTTTAAATTTTTAGCATAATCATCTGTTTCCAGTTTGCTGATTTTACAGTCATTGGTTGAAATTGGCCTTTTCAAAAATGAGTGGGGGAATGGGTCAAGTATTGCTTTGCAAGTTCTGGGATCATTTCTGGGAGTCCTGGGATTGTTACTGGGGACATGTGTGCTTGTTTACAAAGATCTATAATAGTAGAATGGCATTTTTCAACAAAAAGATAAAGAATTTTTTCGCTGAATAAAGTGAGGATATTCCAGAAGTAAAGTTACTGAAACCTATTGAGGAATGTGTGTACATGTTCTGTCTTAGGAACTGTACGTAGTTAGCTTCGTTGCAGGAGAGCAAAAACTCCAGGAAAACTCAAACCATAAATAAACTGTTCCATAAACAGTGTTTATAAATAAGCTTGATTGCTTTTCTTAATGGTTTGAATTTATACCAGAAGTCAGAATAATTTGAGCATGCACATATCTGAGGACCTAAGATCTGGTTCTACCAGTTTGTGTGTAACCAGAGCCTTGGATTTTTTGTGAAAAGGGTCTGGTTACTACCTATATATCATCAGCCCAGGAATTGTTTAATTGATTTAGCTAACCTGATCATCCCACAGGTTGTTTCATGGTTTGATAACAATGAAGTTTTTTATACAAGAGTTAATAAGTCTTCATAAGCTCAGTTATTACCAGCAGTTTTATAAAAAATGTGCTTTATTTATTCTTAGGTTGTTTGTGAAAAGAAAGATGTTTTTGCTAGTGGTTGTGCAATTGCCAGGTGTTTTCCTCTGTTCTCACTCAAGACAAACTCTTCTGCCAAACAGTCAAAGAAAATTACTGTTGAATTTATAACCACTGATGGCCAACAAGTGACAGATGATGATATCAAATGCTTGACAAGTACTGCTGAGAGTATTCGTTTAGCTGCAAAAATTGTTGATATTCCTTGCAATATTATGCATACAGACAATTTTCTTGAGGTGAGCATGAAGAAATAGAAAATTTTCACTACCGTTATTTCTGTTTCAAGAAGTTTCAAAGATTCTAATATTACAGGATGTTAAATGAGCAGTGAAAATGCCTTTAGGCTGTGATTTGGCTTAATGGAAGATACTGTAGTTATGTTGTTATCTTTCATAAACAGGAAATCAGGAAAGTCGGCAAGGAACTTGGAATTGAGCCTACTATCATCCAAGGGGAAGAACTCAGAGAGAGAGGATTTGGAGGTTAGTTAAATTATCAGACCTTAAATTGGGCTTTGGTAAAAAGCAAGTGCTCTCTCTGCTATGTCATCCATATGTTTGCTTTCATGTTTAGACTTTGGCTGCAGTGGCAAAATCACAGATACCTGTAGAAAAAATAAAGGATTTCTAGTTGCAACAAAACTTACTATCCTAATATTTTCTTCAAGGTATTTATGGAGTGGGTAAAGCAGCCATCCATCAACCTGCACTGGCTGTTTTGAGTCATACTCCTAAAAATGCCACTCGTACATTTGCTTGGGTGGGTAAAGGGATTGTGTACGACACTGGTGGACTGTCAATCAAAGGCAAGGTAAGGTAACATTAAGGAACTATAGAGGGGTGGGTCGGGGGTGTAGGGTGCTGTAGGGTAAGGCACTAGTGTATGACATCAATCAAGGTGTTTCCATTTCCATGAGCTTATGCCTCTTGCAAACTTCATGTTTTTTTAAAATGTCATGGAAACACTTTGATACACATTTACCAAGACGTTCTTGCCGTAATGACGATTCCCCTTATTTTTATTGCAAATGAGTGTGGAATTCAATACTTTGCAACAAAACAAACTATCAAAAGGTTCTTGCATGGATTCAAGTGTCAGATTCGCTACTCCTTAGACTCCTTGAAAATCCTTGAATTTAATTTACGTTTTCAATGGCACTTGAAAAGCTCTTAAATTTTACAATGTTTAGCAAAACTCCTTGAAAACTCAGCTTTGATCATTACTTGCAAGGTTCTGAAATAGATCTAGTCAGAAAGATTGGAAAATCTGAATGTCAGCCATGCGCAACCACTGTGTAAAACCTTGGCATATTTAGCTGAACATACTCCTTGAAAATTGATTTTTGGTTCCTTATATGCTCCTTGAATAGTCCTTGAATTTTAAGTGGTTACCTGAGCATGAACCCTGAAGTGTTGCTTGCTGTCATGTAATTTTTATAAAATGATTCAAAACTTTTTTCTTACCACAGACTGCAATGCCTGGTATGAAGAGGGACTGTGGAGGAGCAGCTGCTATCTTGGGTGCATTTAGAGCTGCAGTCAAACAGGTAATGTGTAATAACATGATCACCGCACTTACCTTAACATGTGAGTAGAGTTACTTGTTGGTTCTCTCCTGCCCTTCAAAGGTTTTTTACTCATCAATTCTCCAGTTTGCTTCCCTCTATAAATCAATTTCTAAATTCCAAAACATGGAACGAGGGTCACAAGTTTGTTAATCACAGGTTACTAAGTGCTACCCTTGTAAAACAAAGACGATTTTACTATGGAACTATTATCAATTACTCTATGTATTAACATCATAATTTCCTGATAAATCCTTGTCCAGGGTTTCAGGGAGAATCTCCATGGTGTCTTCTGCCTGGCAGAAAATGCTGTTGGTCCTCATTCAACAAGGCCTGATGATATCCATACATTCTATTCTGGAAAGTAAGCATGAATACCTTTGTAACTTGATGACTTTTCTTTAGCATTTATTGGTTGAGGAACAACAATTGAGGATCTTTTCCCTGTAAATCAAATTACATATTCAATCACAAGATGGTGCAACGCTTCTATAGACCCCTTTCAGCCCTTTGGAATGCAGCTCAATCTGGGGAGCATGACAATAGCATGACAAATTCTCAGGAGATTGAAATTCTTTTGTTTTGTCCCCCAGATCAAGCTGCTTTGACGTCAAATGTAAGGGGTCTATAGGATTAAATGAATTAAAATTGAAATTTATAGAATTGTTTTTGGCAATGATCCACATCGTTCTCATGTTTTGGCTTCCATGTTGGTAAACTTGATTGATTATTGGAATCTTGATATTTTGAAACATTTTTTGGAACAGGACAGTAGAGATCAACAACACAGATGCAGAGGGTCGGCTTGTTCTAGCTGATGGGGTGAGACACAATACTATTCATATTAATAGACCTTTTGCAACGAACAGTCACGTGCTGATATATCACTTTGATAACAAATCAATTCAGCCAAAAGTCACTTGGGGAAGACTGGATGGCCAAAAAAAAGTTTATACTGTATGTCATAAAGGGAAAAAAGTATTTTTGAAAAGGTTTTGGATACAACATTAGTTATGCAGCAAAAAAATCTTTAAATAAAAGTAGTCCAATTTTTTTGCCATTTTGTAACAATCATGTGTCAATCTATTGCAAAAGGCTATTGGCACTATTTGACTTTCACTATTTCAGCTGTCCAAAAATCATGCATGCTCAAAGGCCAAGTAAGGCCGAGATTTCCTGCCAATAGACCTCCTCAGTTTGAACATAATGTTTTCCCATTTCAGACCATGTCTCATTCCCTAGAGTATCATTTCTTTGTTTAACAGTTGTGCTTGGTAGCACTGCAGGAGAATAGATCCCTTGCATATGTGACATCAAAGCAGCTCAATCTGCGAAACAAATTAAAAGAATTTCAATATCCTGAGAATCGAAACCTATTATATTGTCCCCCAGATGGAGCTGCATTCCAAAGTGCTGCAAGGGGTCTAAACACATGAATATGGATACACCTCAAACAAACAATCTTATTGTCAGGGGAATGACAAGTGGTCTGAAATGGGTAAACATAACGCCAAGCTGAGGAGGTTTATTTTTCAGATTCCTGGACCGAAAGATTTTCTTTAGGATTCATGAAGACGCTTCGATATGACCAATGCACCTTTTACCGTTTTCAGGTATACTATGCCAGGAAGGACCTCAAAGCTGACGTGGTTCTGGACATGGCAACCCTGACCGGGGCCCAGGGTATTGCTACGGGGAGATACCATGGAGGATTGCTAACCAACAAGGAATCATGGGAAATAGCTGCTGTCCAGGCAGGACGCAAGAGCGGGGATTTGTTGGTAAAGAAAGAAAAACCATTAATTGTGTTTTTAGCAAATTGAACATTCATTGTGGTGTTATATTTACTAGTTATAAAATGCTTTTGATTGCTACACCATGGAATATCCCACAAGTCACTTGTATTTTCAAGAGCCTTGGCTTCAGGCAAGTACGTAGACCAAGAAAATACAAGTGACAAGTGGGATATTCCATGTTGTGACATGAGAAAACATTGTGTGACTATTATATACAAGTGACAAGTAGGATATTCCATGGTGTGACATGAGAAAACATTGTGTGACTATTTTACCCAGCAATGATTAAAAATAGACCATTGCTACATTAATGCCTTTCACACTTAACATATCAATCTACTTCTTACAGCATCCTTTGCCATACTGTCCTGAACTTCATTTTTGTGAATTTTCAAGTGTCGTTGCTGACATGAAGAACTCTGTTAAGGTAACTTGCGAGACCATGTGAGAGATCTGCATTATAATACGAAAACCACCATGAAGTCTAACTTGAATAAAGTTCGAACCATATACTATGGGAATTCCAGGGAATTCAAGAAAATGCATTTCAACATTTCAAGCATTTCAACATTGGTTAAATTTGATCTTAGCTCTACTTACAGTGCAACTACTATAACCAGGGCCACTTAGACATAGGGAACCAATCACATTGTAGAATAAGACAGTACATTCCGACTTTGGGTAGTAGAGGCAATCAGAAATCCGCAGAAAACAATAGCCTTTCAACACATCTTTTTATTCCCACGAGAAAAAAATGATCGCTATCTCGTTGTTTTCATTCTACATTTTAATTGATGGAGTATTTTATTGTTTCAGAATCGTGACAACGCACAGAGTTCTTGTGCTGGACTGTTTATTGGTAGGTGATGTTAGAGCCCTTTGGAGTGTCCCTTCAGTATGTATAAGATTGAAACAGATGTCACACTAGGGGTAGGGGTAGGAACTAATCTCTCTAAGGAGGGAAGAACTAAAAAACTAATGTCTCTAAGGGGAGGCTAGGGACTAAAGAGGGAAGGGTAGGGACTAATCTATCTAATGGGGAAAGGGTAGGGACTAATCTATCTAATGGGGAAAGGGTAGGGACTAACTCTCTGAGGGGGAAAGGGTAGGGACTAATCTCTCTAAGGGGGAAAGGGGAGGGACTAATCTATCTAATGGGGAAAGGGTAGGGACTAACTCTCTGAGGGGGAAAGGGGAGGGACTAATCTCTCCAAGGGGGAAAGGAGAGGGACTAATCTCTCCAAGAGGGAAAGGGTAGGGGACTAATCTCTCTAAGGGGCAAAGAGCAGGAACTAATCTCTATAAGGGGGAACGGGTAGGGACTTATATCTCTAAGGGGGAAAGGGTAGGGACTAATCTCTCTGAGGGGGAAAGGGTAGGGACCGTGACCGTATTAGTATAACATCCGTGAGAATCTATATTGACAATTCCTCTAGGACATAATTTGCATATTCAAGTTGACTATGAATAGGTATTTACATATTTTCCATATTATTTTCTTTGAAGGAGCTCATTTGGGATTTGATTATCCCGGTGCTTGGATCCACGTTGACATGGCAAGCCCTGTAGAATCGGTAAGTCAAAAGGGAGGGGTGGTTGTAGACAGCAATGACCCCACAAAAGGTCCTATTTTTACTGATGACGCTCCCCATTGAAGACCCAGCCCTCCCCCTAAAAACGTACCTTACATTAGAAGGATGTTTAATTAACATGAATAATAACCAATTTTATCTTCCTGCAGGGAGAACGGGCTACTGGATACGGTGTGGCTTTGTTGCTGACTTTGTTTGGTCAGAGTTCGTCAAACACTCTGCTTAAAAGCATCGCTTCGAGCCTTCCTGCTAAAGATTGAAATGTACTTAAAGATATGAAAGACGAGCAATTGGAGGAAGGACCGACTGGCAGACCGACGGACGGACGGACGGACGGACGGACGGACGGACGGACGGACGGACGGACAGACTGAGAGACCGCGAAAGACAGACAGTTCGGCGTACAAACGGACGACGCACATACAGATAGACATAGACACATTTAGTAGGACCGACTAACCAACGACAGACAGACAGACGCACACAGACAAACAGTCGGACCGAATGACCGACCGACCAAGAGACAGACAGACAGAAAGAAAGAAAGGCTTACCAACGGGCAAATATTGATAACAATAGGACGTTTGTATGAGGGCGTCATTGACGTCTACTACTAGACTTAATTGCACACTTTCTTTTGTTCAGTTAATTAGCACCTATAGCAAATGTGCACGAGCGCGAATCTCTACCACAAAGCATGACGAGAAACCGAGTGCTTACGGTTTTTCAGCTCCTCTAAAAATACCTCTGACAATTTTTTCCTTCGACATTTTCTACGAAACTGAGTATTTCAACAGACGACAATATCAGAGTAATTTATTTTGATAATTCTATCGATTTCCTTGTCCTAATTTATGTAGTACTCGGTTAGTCCCATCATGCTTTGTGCTAGATATTCGTGCTCGTGCACATTGGCTATTGCCTTACTATTCTCATGATGAAATACATATGAACGAACTTCGCGAGGGAGTCAAAATGACGCCATCATGCAAACGTTCTATTGCGAAATCAGTAGAAGCAAAGCAAAATAAAATATTGAATATCTTCGTAAAAAAGACTTTGAATATGTTTCCTTCAATGCAGTAGATGGTAGTATTGTCTGGGAGAAGTATTTTTGTCCATTTTCTCGCAAAAAAAAAAAAAAATGAACGAAAATTTTTAAGCCGAGCATTTTTCAAAAGTTTAAAAAAATGTTTAAGCCATCTTTTTCCTTCAAAGTCCCTTCAATGATCCTTCTCTTCAGAAAACTGCGTTATTTTCTCAGATTCCGAGTTTAATTTTATGAAATCCTCAATTTTGAGCGTTTTATCTGCTACACTTTTTGCTCCCAAAAAAGCGCTGACCTTCCTTGATGGACAGGTTATTACTTCATGTAAGACTCCATGTAATGTCCCGAGAGATGCCATTCTTGATAATAATACTTATATCCTAGTGTATCCTAGTGTATCCACTGTATCCCGGTGTATCCAGGTGTATCCACTGTATCCTGGTGTATCCATTGTATCCTAGTGTATCCAGCGTATCCACTGTATCCCAGTGTATCCACTGTATCCCAGTGTATCCACTGTATCCTAGTGTATCCACTGTATCCACATGATGGCTAGTGAAACTAGCGTGGACTGCGTCGGTGTTTCTAATGAAACAGTTATAAACACTACGGTGTAAAACTTATCAATCTACGATCACTGTATCCACAGTATCCTAGTGTATCCCAGTGTATCCTAGTGTATCCCAGTGTATCCTAGTGTATCCACTGTATCCTAGTGTATCCCAGTGTATCCAGTGTAACCCAGTATATCCTAGTGTATCCACTGTATCCTAGTGTATCCCGGTGTATCCACTGTATCTTGGTGTATCCACTGTATCCTAGTGTATCCACTGTATCCTAGTGTATCCAGCGTATCCACTGTATCCCAGTGTATCCACAGTATCCTAGTGTATCCACTGTATCCAGTGTACCCCAGTGTATCCTAGTGTATCCACTGTATCCTAGTGTATCCACTGTATCCTAGTGTATCCCGGTGTATCCACTGTATCCCAGTGTATCCACTGTATCCCCGTGTATCCACTGTATTCTGGTGTATCCACTGTATCCTAGTGTATCCACTGTATCCACTGTATTCCAGTGTATCCACTGTATCCTAGTGTATTTACTGTATCCACTGTATCCCAGTGTATCCACTGTATCCTAGTGTATCCCGGTGTATCCACTGTATTCTTATGCATCCTAGTGCGGTGATTGAAAGGGAAATGAACAATGAACTAACAAAGCTCCATGATTGGTTCACTGTAAACAAACTTACCATAAATATCAAAAAATCAAACTTTGTTTTATTCCATTCAGCTCGTAACAAACCAAAACATTCATTGAACATTAAATTCTTGGATTATAAAAGTAACCAGTATATACAGCTTGAAAAAAAGGATAAGTGAAATATCTCGGTGTTTTATTAGATAGTACATAATATCTTGGAAGGGGTTACTCTGGTATAAAAAGAGTGGATTATGATTTTCAAAAAAAGAACTTTCTTTTTTTGGGCTTCGTTGTGGCTCATTTTTTTCCCTAAAAGAAACCAAATTTTTAAAACACAATTTAAACCATTTAAAGCAAGAAGTGTTGCGTTGAAAGCAATGAAAAAATCGAACACTTTATCTTTTTTACCTCTTGGAACCATCAGTTACATGCTCTAAAAGATACCGCAAATGATTAACACCTGCAGCTTTCAATTCTAACCCCTACAAGGGAGAACTTACATTTTTAACTCCTAAAAGTTATGACGCTCATCCCACACCATGAGGAATTACTAATTTTAAGGTTGTATTTATTATACATCCTGGGAACTGCTCACATAAAATTATATCCCTTGAATTCACGAACAGCTGAGTAATATATTATATAAAGCCCTACAAATAAAAAGAATGTCTTAGATAACATTAATTTGGTAGCATATTTTTGCACTTTGACACTGGAAAGGACTCATGCGCTTTAATTAAAAGTGTGAAAACATAACAGTTCTATTAGACAAAGATATAGAAGTAGTAAGTTGTAGTGCTTGGGAACGAGGTTATTCCGGGCGAAAGCCCTTGGAATTAAATTCGGAAAAATTAATTTCCGACCTCGCTGGTATCGATCCCAGCGAGGTCGGAAATTAATTTTTCCGAATTTAATTGTAAGGGCTTTCGCCCGGAATAACCTCGTTCCCAAGCACTACAACTTACTACTTCTATATCTTTGACTATTTCATTAGTGCCACGCGGTCCATATACTCTCATCAGTTCTATTAGACAATTAAGCTATTAAACATTGTTTGTGAATTGTAATTGATAAGACCTAAAATCTGACATGTATTAACCTTATGAACGTCATTAATAAGCATCAGTATTTGTTATTTTTACTAAAATAGCTATAGCGGAATAGCTGTTTTTATAATGACTATTTTGCTAAGCTGGCATGCATGGTGTTATTAAAAGCAAAGGACTGGGGGGTTGTTAATCATGATCATCAGCGGAAACGAACAATCATGGTAGGAGTGTGAAAATGCGCTTGATCCGAAGAAAGATTAACAACAAAAAAAACAATAGGCAAAACAATAGGCAAAGTTGTTAACTTAAGTTAATTCAAACCACTCGGAAGTACAGTGCATGAGAGATGGTGAGAGAGGTGCAATGAGAAAGCTTCCGGGTGTGATTTCTCATGGATGCTTCCCGATAAAGATGCTTTACAAAGCTGCTTGTTCAAAGGAATTAATGGACCTTGTAACAAGTGAAGTTGTCCAAGGGGTGAACTTTCTTCAAATAAGTGAAGGAATCGCTAACCTGAATTACAAAGAATTCTGTAGAAGAGGTGAGCGTTATCTTATGAGTAACTCAAACAACCACGAAAAACAGTCGACTTTTGATCATGATTTTTTCACTGAAGATTTTTATCGCGACACAATGTTTTGTTTCCTAGCAACGATTTGTTGATGAAATTATTCCTTGAGGATTTTGAAGGGAAGAAATACTATAATGAGGAATTACGAAAGACAAAAGCAAAAGTGCTTTCTTTTGACCTCACGGCTTGTAATACTTCCGTAAAATCTTTATCTGAGCAGATCAATTCTGATATTATTAGCATATCCAACTGGTTGATGGCAAATAGATTAAGCCTTAATTCAACAAAGACTGAATATATGTTTATTGGGTCTGACGACAAATTACATCAAATAAGTTCCAAACCACATGTTTACCTTGAAGGTAAACAAATCGCACGTGTCCAAACAGCCAAAACCCTGGGGGTTGTAATCGACCAACGCCTGTCCTGGGCTGACCATGTCGATCATATATGTAAAAAAGTTTCATCAGGCCTGGCTGGCCTTAGACAGGTTCGTGATTACGTCCCCCAGGAGACGGCGATTGCAATAAATAATTCGCTGATAACTCCTTGGTTTGACTACTGCGATGTGGTTTGGGATAATTTACCAAAAACATCAGCTGACAGACTCCAAAAAATGCAAAATCGCGCAGGCCGAATTATAACTAAGAGTAATTATGAAACTAGGTCGCGCGACATTTTAATGTCTCTAGGATGGGAAAATCTTCAAAACAGGCGGAAGAAACATAAAGCCACAATGATGTACAAGACTTTGAATGCTCTTGCACCTCAAAGTTTAAGAGACCGCTTTGAGTATCAAACTACAAAATATAATTTGCGGAAGGGAGAAAAGTGTTTAAAATTATCGAAACCAAACACTGAGTACCTCAAACGTGCGTTCTCCTATGAAGGTGCAAAAGCATGGAACTCTTTGCCTTCAGATATTAAGTCAGCTAGAAGTATAAGGGAATTTAAAAGAAAGCTTTCTTCTGTTGGACTCTCATAAACTTTTTTAGCTGTCTAAATTGTATTCTTATTTAACTCGACATTCTTGTAAAGCAATTTTTTATATTGATAGAATATTTTTTCCAGTATAAATAAAGTATCACTCACTCACTCACTCACATTTAAAGTAAATAAGCACATTGGAGTTGCTCGAAATGGAGACTCCCAAATTGTAGGACAGTTTTCAAATCTATTTATAGGTTTGAACGAAAACAAAGAAATTGTCACTTGGAAGCTCACGCGTTCCACAAAATTCGAGGAAGTAAAATATGTCCTTGTGGAATTGAATGAGCGGATTCTTGCAGAAAACAAAAGAATCAAAACTATATACGTTGATGACTGCTGTAAAGTAAGAGCACAATACAAAACTATATTCAGAAATAAGGAAGACACAAAGTTAGACTTATTCCATGGAGTACAAAGGGTGGTCAAAACTTTACCAAAAAAAAAAAAACAGGCATCTAAAAGACTAGCAAACGAGTTTGGATTAGTCTTCAGAGCCAACGGCGACTTAGGAAATGTCCGCAACCTTCCAACACCCGAACCTGAACAGATAGAGGAAAACCTAGACCATTTTGAACGGGCATGGGGTGAAATAATATTGAGCAAAGATTACACAAAAACGAGAAATGAAATTTACTAGGATACAGAAAATACACTTAGTTACACTGGATACAGTGGATACACTAGGATACAGTGGATACACTAGGATACACCGGGATACAGTGGATACACTAGGATACAGTGGATACACTAGGATACAGTGGATACAGTGGATACAGTGGATACAGTGGATACAACAGGATACACTAGGATACACTAGGATACAGTGGATACACTAGGATACACTGGATACACCAGGATACAGTGGATACACTAGGATACACAAGGATACACTGCATACAGTGGATACACTAGGATACAGTGGATACACTAGGATACAGTGGATACAGTGGATACAGTGGATACAACAGGATACACTAGGATACACTAGGATACAGTGGATACACTAGGATACAGTGGATACACTAGGATACAGTGGATACACTAGGATACAGTGGATACACTAGGATACAGTGGATACACTAGGATACACCGGGATACAGTGGATACACTAGGATACAGTGGATACACTAGGATACAGTGGATACACTAGGATACACCGGGATACAGTGGATACACTAGGATACAGTGGATACAGTGGATACACTAGGATACAGTGGATACATTAGGATACACCGGGATACAGTGGATACACTAGGATACAGTGGATACACTAGGATACAGTGGATACAGTGGATACAGTGGATACAACAGGATACACTAGGATACACTAGGATACAGTGGATACACTAGGATACACTGGATACACCAGGATACCGTGGATACACTAGGATACACAAGGATACACTGCATACAGTGGATACACTAGGATACAGTGGATACACTAGGATACAGTGGATACACTAGGATACAGTGGATACACTAGGATACAGTGGATACACCGGGATACAGTGGATACACTAGGATACAGTGGATACACTAGGATACAGTGGATACAGTGGATACAACAGGATACACTAGGATACACTAGGATACAGTGGATACACTAGGATACACTGGATACACCAGGATACAGTGGATACACTAGGATACACAAGGATACACTGGATACAGTGGATACACTAGGATACAGTGGATACAGTGGATACACTAGGATACAGTGGATACACTAGGATACAGTGGATACACTAGGATACAGTGGATACACTGGGATACAGTGGATACACTAGGATACAGTGGATACACTGGGATACAGTGGATACACTGGGATACAGTGGATACACTGGATACACCAGGATACACTGGATACAGTGGATACAACAGGATACACTAGGATACACTAGGATACAGTGGATACAATAGGATACACTGGATACACCAGGATACAGTGGATACACTAGGATACAGTGGATGCAGTGGATACACTGGGATACAGTGGATACACCAGGATACAGTGAATACACCAGGATACAGTGGATACACCAGGATACACTAGGGTACACTAGGATACACTGGTCACACTTGGATACACTGGACACACTAGGATACACTAGGATACACTGGGATACACTGGATACAGTGGATACAGTGGATACAGTGGATACACCAGGATACACTGGATACAGTGGATACACCGGGATACAGTGGATACAGTGGATACACAAGGATACACAAGGATACACTGGATACACTAGGATACAGTGGATACAGTGGATACACTAGGATACAGTGGATACACTAGGATACAGTGGATACACTGGGGTACAGTGGATGCACTGGATACACCTGGATACACTGGATACAGTGGATACACTAGGATACAGTGGATACACTAGGCTGCAGTGGATACACCAGGATACAGTGGATACACTAGGATACACTAGGATACACTAGGATACACTGGGATACACTGGATACAGTGGATACACTGGATACACCAGGATACACTGGATACAGTGGATACACCGGGATACAGTGGATACACCAGGATACACTGGATGCAGTGGATATACTAGGATACAGTGGATACACTAGGATACAGTCGATACACTAGGATACAGTGGATGCACTGGAAACAGTAGAAACAGTAGATACACTGAGATACAGTGGATACACCAGGATACAGTGGATACACCAGGATACACTAGGGTACACTAGGATACACTGGTCACACTTGGATACACTGGACACACTAGGATACAGTGGATACAGTTGATACACTAGGATATAAGGATTATTATCATATACGTTGTTCAACCATGAATAAGAGTGAAAATTGAATGGGCTGAACTGTGGTGGAATAATGATAGATGTGTTGATCATCACAGTGAATGAGCGATCTAAGCGAACGCTGTAAAGAAAGACTTGAAAAAGTGATTTCAAGCTTCAACGGGAATCGAACCCATGACCTCCGCGATGCCGGTGCGATGCTCTGCCAACTGAGCTATGAAGCCAATCATGTTGGCGAGCGGTCATTTTTGTTGGGTTCTTCAAGCCCCCCAGTGGTCATGGGTTCGATTCCCGTTGAAGCTTGAAATCACTTTTTCAAGTCTTTCTTTACAGCGTTCGCTTAGATCGCTCATTCACTGTGATGATCAACACATCTATCATTATTCCACCACAGTTCAGCCCATTCAATTTTCACACTTATTATCTATATTATCTAAAATTTAATATTGATAAGCTTCATTTGTCGTGCAATTCTTAATAGTCGACGACTGCTCTTGTTTAAGATTTTGTCTTTGCTTTAGAAACTTCGCGGTCTTTGAATATTACGTGTTAATAATATGTCGTTTTTAATTTATTTTCGGGGATCTCAGTACATCTTAAAAACAATTGCTAGGATAAATTTGACGACGCGTTATGTGATATCACCTAGTGATCAGAGATGCTGGTGTACTTTTTAATTTTCGTTCTCAGATTCATTGATAATTCAAAAGCTCAGCAACCAATGGAAGGGCACTTTTCGGATCACGTGGATGGGTTTTGAAACCTAATGAAAAATCATTTTCATCACTAGTGTTTGAAATATTTTCACTAGTCACTAGTGTTTGGAATATTTTCACTAGTCACTAGTGTTTGGAATATTTTCACTAGTCACTAGTGTTTGAAATATTTCACTAGTCACTAGTGTTTGGAATATTTTCACTAGTCACTAGTGTTTGAAATATTTTCACTAGTCACTAGTGTTGGAATATTTTCACTAGTCCCTAGTGTTTGGAATATTTTCACTAGTCACTAGTGTTTGAAATATTTCACTAGTCACTACCTAGTGTTTGGAATATTTTCACTAGTCACTAGTGTTGGAATATTTTCACTAGTCACTAGTGTTGAAATATTTTCACTAGTCACTAGTGTTTGGAATATTTTCACTAGTCACTAGTGTTTGGAATATTTTCACTAGTCACTAGTGTTTGAAATATTTTCACTAGTCACTACCTAGTGTTTGGAATATTTTCCTAGTCACTAGTGTTTGGAATATTTTCACTAGTCACTAGTGTTTGGAATATTTCACTAGTCACTAGTGTTTGGAATATTTTCACTAGTCACTAGTGTTTGGAATATTTTCACTAGTCACTAGTGTTTGAATATTTTCACTAGTCACCTATGTTTGGAATATTTTCACTAGTCACTAGTGTTTGGAATATTTTCCACTAGTCAACTAGTGTTTGGAATATTTTCACTAGTCACTAGTGGTTGGAATATTTTCACTAGTCACTAGTGTTGGAATATTTTCACTAGTCACTACCTAGTGTTTGGAATTTTCACTAGTCACTAGTGTTGGAATATTTTCACTAGTTCACTAGTGTTTGGAATATTTTCACTAGTCACTAAGTGTTTGGAATATTTTCACTAGTCACTAGTGTTTGGAATATTTTCACTAGTCACTAGTGTTTGGACTATTTTCACTATTCACTAGTGTTTGGAATATTTTCACTAGTCACTAGTGTTTGAATATTTTCACTAGTCACTAACTAGTGTTTGGACATATTTTCCTAGTCACGAGTGTTTGGGAATAGTTTCACTAGTCCACCTAGGTTTTGGAAATAGTTTCACTAGTCACTATGTGTTTGGAATAGTTTCACTAGTCACTAGTGTTTGGAAATATATTTCACTAGTCACTACCTAGTGTTTGGGAAATATTTCACTAGTCACTAGTTGGAATATTCACTAGTCACTAGTGTGATATTTTCACTAGTCACTAGGTGTTGGAATATTTCACTAGTCACTAGTGTTTGAAATATTTTCACTAGTCACCCTAGTGTTTGGAAGTATTTCACTAGTCACTAGATGTTGTGGAATCTATTTCACTAGTCACCTAGTGTTTGGAAATATTTTTCACTAGTCACTAGTGTATTGGAAATATTTTCACTAGTCACTAGGTTTTGGAATATTTTCACTAGTCCTCGTGTTGGAATATTTCACTAGTCCACTAGTGTTTGAAATCTTTTCACTAGTTCCCCTAGTGTTTGAATATTTTCACTAGTCACTAGTGTTTTGAATATTTTCACTAGTCACTAGTGTTTGAAATATTTTCACTAGTTGAAATATTTCTAGTCACTACCTAGTGTTTGAAATATTTTCACTAGTCACTACCTAGTGTTTGGAATATTTCACTAGTCACTAGTGTTTGGAATATTTTCACTAGTCACTAGTGTTTGAAATATTTTCACTAGTCACTAGTGTTTGGAGTATTTTCACTAGTCACTAGTGTTTGGAATATTTTCACTAGTGACACTACCTAGTGTTTGAAATATTTTCACTAGTCACTAGTGTTTGAAGTATTTTCATCACTATTGTTTGGAATATTTTCAGCACTAATGATGAAAATCACTAGTGCTGAAAATATTTCTTTTAATCTACATATTTGCCGTGGGTGTCTCAAAATAACTAGAAGAATTTCTCATCCACTTTCCACGGCCTATTTGCATCATTTCTCTACCTCTCTCCCCTCCATTACTACTTTTATACTTCGATCTACTGTAATTTCCTTTTTCTTTTTACCTTGGACTGACTTACCTAACTTTTTTTAGAAAGTTTTCTAAATACTCTTTTCTAAAAACGTGCCATCAAAACTCTGTATTGGCTAACATAAGGATATTAAGATATTTTCATAACCATTTGTCCTAGATGTTCTAAGCAATTACATAAAAACTTATCTGAATGTATCATCTATTGTCAGTGGGGACGTATAATCACAGGGAGCCTAAGCTCGGCTTTTGTGGCAGTGTATTAATGCAGTGAATGTATAAGGTTAATAAATGATGGTAATTGAACTGAGTCGAGTGCAATTTTGTCTGAAATCAAAACGCGTGATTACAAAATCGCACGACCGCGTAGCTGGAGTGCGATTTGTAATTGCAAGTTTGATTTCAGACCAAAATTGCACGACACGAAGTTCAATTCCCACTTAATCATATCCTTTTTTTAATCATACACAAGAAAAGACACAATAAAGAGTGCAGAATAATAAATTTAATGTAGTAGAAGAACTGAATGCGAACAAAAAAAAATATCTTAAAAAAAGTTTTTTGCTGATTTTTTTGTTTTATTTTATTGCTTAAAAATTATTTTTTTAGGATGCGATTAAGAGCTCCTAAGGATGCGATTTGGGAATTAATCGCACTCTTTTGAACCAATCAGATTGCAGGATTTGGTAGTGATTACAAAAAAGATATGATTATAAAATTAATGGCACTTTTTTCAAACAGTTTTGGGAAATTAATTAATTTTTCATCCTTTCCATGATGCTGTGTCCGAGACCCTAAAGCTTGGAATAGATTTAAAGTTCCTAGAGATGTGGAAGACCAAAGTAGAGAACGAATGGTGGGATACGAATAACAAAAAGGAGAATGTCTGAAACGGTCATGTTGATGAACAAATAGTGGATGTTCGAATTCCTTTTCGCGGTGAATCTGTCGGCGAGGAAGATGATCAAAATGTTTCGGCGACATCGAAAGTCCATGTTATATCACATGCTACTAACACAAATATATTAAAAGATACTTGGATGACCAACTGTCCTAGATATCACAGGTCGAACAAGAAGTAGCACCAATACAATCATCAATATACCGTCCAAAAAACTCAGGTTTAGGTCCAGTATATTGTTGAAAAACAAGGTTTTCGATATAACCAACAAATAAATTGGCATAACTAGGGCCCATCTTAGTACCCATAGCAACACCGTTTACCTGCCGATAATACCGATTCCCGGACACAACTCGAAACCAAATTACTTCTTTTCTCCGACTTCCATATATGGGCCGTAGGAGTCCTACGAATCCTACGCGTGACGTCACTCTCCTACAAAGCACGCAAGTGGAGCGGACGCTCAGTCTAGCTACAACTGATCGGTAGAGTCTTGTCAGTTTTCTGTCAGTTTGGTAGTTTACAACAGCTTTTTCACGTTTTCGATCTGTAAGATACCCAGGAAAATGGCTTCAAACGAAAGAATTGTAAGTGTTATGCCAATGAGAAGCGAGAGAGTGACGTAGGACAACGGAAAACTCACAGAATAATAATAGTTAAAGTCAATTCACGTATTAGACGGTAAACTCCGTTCAACATAATTTACAGTTCAAATCTTGTCGTTAAAAATCTTGCCTTAACAGTAATATATTCATTTTAAACGATAGGCCGGTGACACGTAAAGCAAAGAAAACACTGCTCTTATTTTCAGTCTAACAACTAGCAAATACGCTGTATATTTAACAAGTCATAGTTTGGAGATGAGCTTTACTGATCTGGAGTTTGTATTTATTCTGTTTAATAGCGGAGCTCCCGCGCGGGCCGAAGGCCCGCGCGAGCGGAGCACCATACCTAAGAAAAAATGGTAAACTATCGAGTTGATTTTTCATGGATTGGCTGACGTCACTTCCGTCCGTACGTCCGTCCGTCCGTCCGTCCGGGCGTGTACACAAGCATTCCGATTGGCTGGTTAGATTTTTTTTTGGCGGGAATATCGACGCGTTGCAACATCCGGGTACACATAAAGAAAGGTAAATCCGGCTATTAAACTTTTGTAAAAAAAACGTTTTACACACGTATAGAAATACCGAAAGATAACAACACAAGCTTTTTATATTTACTCTATTTACGATGAAACCCCTTTCCGAAATCGATATGTCGAAAGAAAGCTCAGAGGAGAATGAAGCCAAAAAAGAAAGGCCAGAATCAAGAGTTATTTCGAAAGAGGAAAAACTCTGGTGGCGTGAAAAAGGAAGGCAAAGACGAAGGACTCACCAAAGAAAAGCGGCAAGCAGAGAGAGAGATAGAGAACGCAAATCCAGGCGGGACTTCGATTATAAACAAGGAGAATATGATCGTGAAAGAAAAAGAAATATGAGGCAAAACTTGACGGATGAACAAAGAGAAAATGAACGTGAAATACAAAGGAATTTGAGTCAAAACTTCACGAATGAACAAAGAGAAAATGAGCGTGAAAGACAAAGGAATTTGAAGCAGAACTACTAGCTAAGGCGACTCTCAAATGCACAGAAAAAAATCGCTTTAAGGCAAGTTATAGACCAAAGACAATTAAAAAACTTTCATGTATTCAAAGATGGATTAAGAAGTGTTCTTCAAGAATTCAGGTGTGTGGTTTAGCAAACAATCGTTTATTATTTTTTGACAAGCATTTTTTCTCGACGAATCGACAAATCATTCGCAAAGACTTTCCCTCAAAACTTTTAATATTTCTGTAGATAAGCTTAATTTATTTTAATGTTGGAGTAAATATAACATGAAGAGCATATTACAACAAATATTCGTCCTTTATTTAGCTTTGTAAATCTTTAGCAATTCGGTTAACGTTGTAAAACGTTGTTTTTAACCAACTATCGTATGTTTTTCGTTCAAGAAAGATTCGCCTCCTATCGCGGGTTCCCATCTTCAAAACAACGCAGACTTTCATTTAATACTTTTATTTCTACAGATAATTTAAGTATTGAATGAAACATAAATTTACACTGACCAAATATTCAACTGTTTATTAAGCTATTCGAGCAAGTCTGATTATAAAAATGAGCTTAAATTTGTGTTGTTGAGAGATGTTGTTGTAGAAAGACCTAGACTTTCACTTAAAAAAGCCGTAAAAAATATTCAAAAACATTTACAAACGCCAATTTACTGACAAAGAAATTCGTCATTTTGCATTGCTTTTATTTTCTATTTTGTCTCAGTTGTTCTTGTCAAGTTTAACTGAATGTAAAACGTCTCGTTTTGTAAAAGACGTAATTATTTAAAGTAAGCTTATATTTTGCTCCAAGTCTGTTTTTTTTGGTCTTGATTTGTCCTAAATCTCCAGATTTTCGATTTCAATGAAAGACATCCGAGGTAAATTTCACTGAACCTGATATTGTATTGGATTATCTGTAGTTATCTTTCGTGTTTTTTTAAGTAAAAGAGATTCAAAGCCTAAAAATGTCGGTTTTTTTTGGAAAAATTTGTCGAAAAATCTTCCAAGAGCAAAACTAGCCCCTGGGGGTGGTGGTGAGTTGTGTACAAAGTGTGAGAGTATGTACTCGCGCTAAACAAAACAACAAAAAAACAATGTAGTGCATTTCGATTTGATTTCACTGCATGGTTTTTATTATGGGAGAAATTATCTTCATCTCGAATAAAAAATAATTGAAGATTTTTCCCCCTATCTTATTTTTAACTTTCAGTTTCATTCAAATTGTTCTCCCTGTGACTTCCGTATCGGGAGCTCCGCTTTTAGGCAGTGCCTAAATATATATATTATTTAGGACTATGCTTCGGATGAATCTGAACACCAAAATGGCGAGAGTGGGGTAAGTGTCTGTGCAAAGCATTTCTGTATTTTTGTCAAACCCTTAACTAATTGCTATTCTTTGTTTACAGCATTCTGAACCTGATTCAAGTAGTTTAGATGAGTACTCTAGTAGTGGCAGCGAAAACGAGGTACTTTGAAGACTAGTTCTATAATATTATTTTTACTTTTTATCTTGTGCATATCTTTATTACTTTTCTTGACTTTCTTGAAGAAGGGCGAATGGCCGAAACATACATGTTTTTAGGAACAGTTAGAATTTGCCTGTTTTCTCTTTTTATTTACATATATATACATAAAGCCATTTGCAAAAATTATGGCCGCTTCCAATATAAATACAAGTATATCAAAAGCATATCAAAAATTATGGGATAGCCTCCCTGATATTTTTGTCAAGTTGTCTATCACTAGGGCTTTCTGAAAAAAACATTGAGAAAGATATCCAGCCCTGACTGATATACTTTCGATATACTCGTATTTATATTTGAAACGGCCATAGTTTTTGCAAATGGCTATATATATATATATATTTTTTTTTTTTTACAACAACTCAAGTAAATAACACATTCTGATTGGCTGAGAGCTATGATCACTAAGAGGACAGACACATGGATGACGTAATGTTTTTGAAAACACCGAAGACTCGCCGGTAGGATTTTATTATAAGGACTGTGATTTTGCGAATTTATTTTGCTAATAAAAGTCGACAATGGAACCAGAAGAGGAACCAAACTTTGAATTTAATCTTGCTGATAGTCTTGCCGACGAATATTTAGTTCTGGAGGCAGAAAAGATAGAGAAAGAGGTGAAAAATTCGTCTCGCTTTGCAACTTGCGAAGAAAAAGACTTGAATGAGCTTGTGTCAAGTGCTAACGCGAAGAGCACAAAAAGAAACACCAAATGGGTATTAAAACTGTTGCAAGGTAGGTCAGCTCATTTTTTCAAGAAAATATGCGTTAAAACCCAGCTAATATTGAAAAGGATAAAGAAATCTAAAGAAATAATCTTACATTCACTTTTAGTTACTTACGAGTTGTTGATGCAATTTTCAGAATGGTGCCATGAGCGAAAAATTTGCAAGCCCTTGTTGGATCTAACAGAGGCCGAGCTAAATGACATCCTGAGGAGGTTTTATGCAGAGGCCAGAAACCAGAAAGGTGAAGAGTATAGCCGCTCCTCCCTGCTTGGGTTCAGGAATGCTGTTGAACGCCATTTTGCAGTCAATGGTAAAGCAATGAAGCTCACTAACAACCCAGCATTTTACAGCTCTAACAAGATATTGGAAAGCAAGCTGAAGGTCAACAAAAGAGAACAGAAACAAAATACCAAACACAAACCAATCATTGAGCCAGCCGATGTGAGTAAAGTCAAGAAAAATCCTTTTTTGAGCCACGAGAATCCTTACGGCCTCCTTCGGCGAGTATGGTTCATAGTGACCCTGTATTGGTGCCGCCGTGGTTGTGAGGGCCAAAGACAGCTCCGCCGAGAAAGCTTTACTTTTGATCTTGACGGTGAAGGAAAGGAATATGCAACCATGACTCACGAGGAGCAGACCAAAAACCATCAGGGTGGCTTTTGTGACAAGCAGAGTTATGAAAACGAAACACGGTTGTATTCAACAGGTGAAACTGGCGATTCACTGTGGTGCCTGAAGTACTATCTTTCTAAACTTAACCCCAAACAACAAGCGTTCTTTCAAAGACCAGTGCCAATCTTTACACCAGAGGACCCAGTGTGGTATGAAAACAAGCCTTTAGGTGTCAACAAGTTGGGTGATATGATGAAGTCAATCTCTATCGGAGCCGGCTTGTCAAAAGTCTACACGAACCACAGCGTCAGAGCAACAGCTATCACCATGTGGTCAAATGCTGGAATCCCGACTCGTCACATAATGAGCATCTCTGGACATACCAATGAACAGAGTATTCTATCTTATAACAGAAGACCATCGGTCCAGCAACTAAAGACCTGCTCGGACGTGATTTCCAGTGCATTGACCGATTCAGAGGGCGAGAGTAGAAGGCTTGATCGAGATCCCAGGGCTGTTTCGTCTACTTCCACTTCTGTACAGGTTGTACAGTCTGAGATGGCCATTAACTCCATTCCAGAGTCGATCTTCAATGGCTGCTCTATCCAGAACGTTAATGTCTATGTTGTCAAGCGAAATTGACATTGCTTTTTCTTAGCTGAACTTATTAGTAAGCTTCGTTTTTTAGAACCTTTGAGTTCTGACTCAAACTCTTTTCGACTTAGCTAAAAAATCCATTTATAAGTAAATGTCAAAAGTTTTGACCAATAGCAAGCATTCTTTCACAGTGGCTGTCAAAGAACTGTCAAAATTAGCCAATCACAGCGTAGGAAGTTTGGTTGTGAAATGTTGACGTGTTTTATGAAAAAAACTTTTGTAAGTCATAAAATAACCTTTGAAGTTTTCAAAAGTAAATAACCGAAAAACCTTCGTCTTACTTCTGTACTCTGTCCTCTAATGATCATGAAAACTACCATCTTAGCGAAAATATTCAAAAGCTCACAATAATCGGAGCTGTTTGGTCTATCGCCTTGCTTTCCTTGAATGACAAATTTTCGAAACATTTTTCGCTTATTTTATTTTGTAAACATTTCGCAGTTTGTTGTAAAAAACAAATCGCACATAGATTTCCATTGTCTGTCCTCTTATTGATCATAGATGACGTCTTAAAATGTTCAAAACTTTACAGTGAAACCACTCGCTGCGCTCGTGGTTCCACTTTAGTTTTGAACATTTTAAGACGTCATCTATGATCAATAAGAGGACAGACAATGGAAATCTATGTGCGATTTGTTAAATATATATATGTGTGTGTGTGTGTGTGTGTGTGTGTGTGTGTGTGTGTGTGTGTGTGTGTGTGTGTGTGTGTGGTGTGTGTGTGGGAAAAAGTAGGGAGTTAGCTAGGAAAATACTTGCCCTAGTACACAGGGGTGGTAGATTAGTAATAATGATCTTCAAACTCAACATAAACATTATAGACGACTTTTTCATAGGGTGTTTTGAACAAGAGATATTGCTTTCTGTAGACTTAGAAGAGCAAAACAAATTGTGGATATAAAAGCAATTTTTGACATGAACAAATGGGCATACCAAATGATTTTGTCCTTTATACTTGGGAGTTATGTGGAAATTCACCCTAATCCTTACCAAGTTCATATCTAAGTACCCCCTTCCTTCATGGAAGCCGATTGCAAGCTTATTTATTTATTTTTAATATAAGAATTTTTGTTGTAATACATATATCTGTATTTCAATTTCTTTGAAAATCTATAGGTTTGTTCGCAGAGATTTTTGCTTTATCTTTAAGCTGTTTTATATTAATGCTTATTTTGTGTGAGGAATACGCAAGGCATGCACCCACATCCCTGTTCACCCAACTTCATCTGTTTTATTGACTTGACTCATTCAATTAGGGAGAATGTAAAAATTTTGTAAGTTGCCAAAGAAAGGGGTACAATCAGCTAATTCTATTTAGCATACAGTTCATCGATGCTTGTTCCACTTGTATTGCTGCCAATATGTGAATTTTTTAGACCGTTTATATTTGCATAACTCAACAGGCTCATTAGAACAAATGTCAACAAATACAATATTATTGTAAGAGCAAAAAAGTAAAATGTGCCTTACCCTAAGAATAAATTTTTAAAGAATTAAAATCTTTTTGACCTCAGGAGTTGTATTAGAGATTTAAATTTTTAGATTTTGTGATATTTTCAAGCAAAAATTCCATTTAAAATTTGTTTTTAATTTTATAATTTATACATATTAATTACACATAATTTTAGAAAGTTTCAGTGCAATCTTAACAATCTTAATATGGAGCAAACTGAATGATGCAAAAAAAAATTTATTTGGTAACTTAAAAAGCATTTAAATGAGAATTTGACAATTTATTTAAAATAAAAGAGGTCAAACTTTCAGTTTCATTGTAACATATTTAAAATATAATTACGTTTGAATATTGACATTGAGACATACATATACATTATTCTCATCAAAAGAACCAGTTGCAAGTTTAAAAATTATCCTGTACTTTATGTTTTTGATGTTTGGTTTTCCCCCTTCTTTTTTATTTAGGATGCAGAATTCACAGACGCATTGAAGAGTATTTCAAATAGTGAAGAGATAAGAGTGATCTTCAATGAAGATAAAACCCCATCAGTGGTGTCTTTAGTTGATGATTTCAAAAAGATTGCATCTTCTTTAAGGGGTGAAGTCATTGGAAACCGCTGTCCACCTCCACCGTTGCTGCCGTCGTCATCATCATCAACTAGTGACATAGAAATTCTGAATTCATTGTCATCTATATCATCACGTCTAGACCAGTTCACTTCACATCTTCCAACTAATTTACCAGATCACACCAGCTATGACTCTGCTTGTAACGTTGCCCGCCAAATTTCATATTGGTCCTCTCTTTTTGTATCCATGTGTAATAGTAACTCATCGCCAACACCAGAATTAACACCTTCACCATCTTTTATTCCAACTACCAGTCACACATCTCCACCATCTACAATACTTCCATCTAACACTTCTCAGCCACAGCAACCATCCTCCAGCATCATACTGACACCACCTTTTGTCCCTGGACCTTCTAATTCTCAGCCACGGCCACTGTCCTCAACTACTTTTACTAAGCCACCATTCTCCAGCGTTGTACCTCCACCACCATCACAACCTGTTCTGCCTGCCTCGTATAATACCCAGCCACCATCCTCCAGTGTTGTACCACCACCATCACAACCTGTTCTGCCTGCCTCGTACGATACTCACCCACCATCCTCCAGCATTGTACCACCACCATCACAACCTGTTCTGCCTTACTCGTATAATACCCAGCCACCATCCACCAGCGTTGTACCACCACCATCACAACCTGTTCTGCCTGCCTCGTACGATACTCACCCACCATCCTCCAGCATTGTACCACCACCATCACAACCTGTTCTGCCTTACTCGTATAATACCCAGCCACCATCCACCAGCGTTGTACCACCACCATCACAACCTGTTCTGCCTGCCTCGTACGATACCCAGCCACTGCCCTCAACTTCTTTTTCATATGACAATTCCACATACCACATGTATTTGACCTACCACAAAAACCACCAATCATTAAAAGAGTGGCTGGACAATCTCTTTATACCAAGAAATGTCAAAACTCTTGATGACATCAAGGCTTTGTGGGAGGAAGGTTCTGGAGACTGCCCTCCCTTGTGTGAATGGACATCACAAATGAGATCACACAAGGGAGTGTATGGAAAACACACCTCCATATTTAATCAGAGAAAAAAAGTGTATATGGTATACAAAGACGCCAGTTTCAATGAAGATGAAATAAAGAGAATATATACCATAGATGGAATTACTCCTGGAAAGCTATACAAGCATATTTATGGCAAAAAATAAATTGTTTATTATGATACTTGTATATTCATATTTACTATAAGTTTTGTGTTTGTCTTTTGATTGGACATTTTTTGTATGGGGGTAAGATAGGATTTCGTGAAGTGTACCTTATTTAGAGATTTTCAAACCTTGTTATACAGTCTTATAGTTGCACTCGTATATATTAGCCTTTATTGGCACTGAAAAGCGCACGCTAGTATGATATTGTATTTTACACAAGAAAACTCCAATTCTGCAGAGCGGAAATTATTATCCCATGTTAATAGCACATATTGACATATTGCAATTTTCCAAACCTACTTTCGTGTGAATGACTTTCCAAGCACAGCCTATATACTTCCATGTGAATGTCACATTTTGCGATAACTCAATCTGTGACTTTCCAAGCACAGCCTATATACTTCCATGTGAATGTCACATTTTACGTCAACTCTCTGATACTAATTTTTATTGTGAAGTGGATAAGGATCTTACCCCTAACAATCAAAAATTAGTTAAAGACACTGTTAACTCTTTCATTTCTGATGGCTCTTTACCTTCCACTGCTAAAAACCTCTTTGTTATTACTCCTCGTAATTCTCACGTCTATTTTCTTCCTAAGATTCACAAAGCTAACAACCCTGGTCGTCCGATTGTTTCTACTTGTAGTTGTCCTACCGAACTCATCTCTAGCTATCTAGATTCTCTCATGTTGCCTATTGTTCAGTCTTTACCCACTTATATTAAGGATACTAATCACGCTCTTAGTATTTTTAAGGATTTTCGCTTTCCTGATAACTCTTCTAAGCTTTTGTTTACTATGGATGTCAAATCTTTGTATACTGTTATTCCTAATGATGAGGGCCTTCGTGCTCTTCAGCATTTTTTCGATCTTCGTCCTGTCCTCGAGTCGTCCTCGAGCCCAGCACTCCCACTTTGTTACGCTTAGCTGAACTTGTTCTTACTCTTAATTGTTTTTCTTTCGGTGATCGGTATTATCGGCAGGTAAACGGTGTTGCTATGGGTACTAAGATGGGCCCTAGTTATGCCAATTTATTTGTTGGTTATATCGAAAACCTTGTTTTTCAACAATATACTGGACCTAAACCTGAGTTTTTTGGACGGTATATTGATGATTGTATTGGTGCTACTTCTTGTTCGCGTAATGACTTAGATTCTTTCATCTCTTTTGTTAACTCTTTTCACCCTGCCTTAGACTTTACGTGGGAGGTTAGTGAAACATCAGTCACTTTCCTTGACTTCTTGCTTAGTGTTAATGACGACCGTCTTAGCACTAGTGTCCATTACAAACCTACTGACTCTCATTCTTATTTACTCTACTCGTCTTCTCATCCTAAGCACACTCTTAACGCTATTCCGTTCTCGCAATTTCTTCGTCTTCGTCGTTTGTGTAGCGATGATCTTGATTTTTCTGTTAAATGTTCTGAGATGCGTTCCTTCTTCCTTAAGCGTAATTATCCTGCTCATGTTATTGATCGCGCCATTCGTAAAGTTTCTACTATTGATCGTACCACCGCTCTTACTCCTCACACTCGTCCCCCTAATGACCGCATTCCTTTCACTCTTACGTATCATCCTATTAACATTTCCATTAAGTGTATTGTTAACCGCAACTTTTCTCTGCTTGACTCTGATACCCGCACTTCTGCTATTTTCAACAACCGCCCTCTCTTTTCCTATAAACGTGATTGTAATCTCCGTTCTTTCTTGGTCAAGGGAGTTCTTCCCTCTAACAAAGAACCTGGTACTTTTCGCTGTTCTCGTAAACGTTGTTATACTTGTCCTCACATAGCCTCTCACACTTCTGTTGTCGGTCCTAAATCTACTGTTAAAATCACTGACCATTTTGTTTGTACCACTTCTAATATTGTATATTGTATTAAATGTACCCGCTGTAATCTTGGTGATCGCATTTGCAATCATCTTTATGATATTCGCAATAACGATCCCACCAAACCAGTTTCCCGCCATTTTAATCTAGCTAACCATTCTCTTTCTGACTTCATTGTTTTCGGTCTTTCTTTGCTTAACGGCAACAATGATTGTCGCAAGACCAAAGAAATGCGGCTTATTCACCTATTGGGCACTCTTAGTCCCAACGGGATTAATGAACGCTTTATTTTCAACTAACCTTTCCTTTTGTCTTTTGATTGTTTGTTTTTGTTTCCTTGCCTACCTTGCTCTCATTGGTTTCTTTTGTCTTATTCTATCATTTATACACTCCTTTCTACCACTTCTTTCTCTTTTACTCCGACGAAGGACTAGCGTCCGAAACGTCAGTAAGTTTTTTCATCTTTTCACGGTGTATAATTTACCTTTTCATCATTACTGTTTCATTAGAAACACCGACGCAGCTCACACTAGTTTTTAGCTAGTTATATCTTTTTATTACTAGTGCAATAGTGTTGACAACTGGAAATAGTAGATAAAACCTGGGAGATTAAAACAGGTGTAAAGAAGAAGCGTTGTCCTGTTGTTAGTTGAAGCCAAGTTTAGGGCAATCTGAATCTTTCTTAATAAGAATAGCGAAAGGAGTAAGCAAAGAACCCATTCATCACAATTATCGGAATGATATATAATACAAGAATTAGTTATTTTCCATCATAATAGACTACTAAGTTCAGTGCTATTCATTACTATTTTTTTATTCATCATTAGTGATACGTGGTTTATTTTACTTTACATTATTTGTAAGTGGGAATAATATATAGAACAAGAATTATTGTCCATCATAATAGACTACTAAGGTCAGTGCTATTTATTGCTATTTTTATTCATCATTAGTGCTACGTAGTTTATTTTACTTTGCATTTGTACATGGGAATAATATATAGTACAAGAATTATTGTCCATCATAATAGAATACTAAGTTCAGTGCTATACAAGTGCAATAGTCTTTTAGCTGCTTGTCTGAATTCAGTTAGGAAAACAATATAAATACAAGGACTGAAACAGGAGTTGACTACAAAAAGAAAAGGAAGCATAAAACTTAACGTTTCCCAATCAATAGTGCAACTGGAATGTAGCTGAAATAATGAAAACAGTTCGGCATTGTGGAAAGCGTAAAAGAACCCGTACAGAAATAATGGAAGATAACAACACATGTAAAGTAGAAGCGAACACAATACCATTTTCACTGCCTTAGCTGTTCGTTTTTTCTCTAATTCTATTCTGTTCGTAAGTAAAATTGCCTTGCAGGAAGGTTCGACGTGATTTCCAAAGTCTGAATGAAGTCATGATATTAAGTATCACAAGTAAACAAATCGTAAGAACAACAAAGAGTTGCTCAAAAGAATAGAGAAAGAAATAAGTTCTCGACAAGTTTGTATAGCATTCTCGGGTATTGTTGTCATAGTGAAGTTGGAAATACCAAGGAACGTAGGCCTTAAGTCCCATAGGAAGCAGCCAAGAACAAGAGACTAGTGCCAGACGTTTTTTCATCGTGTATGGACGAACTCTGTGTACAGTTACCTTGGTTGATCTGAACCGTTCCACACTTATTATCAATACAGTAGTCAAAGTCACATAGGAGGAAACCGCGCAGAAGAAGGTAAAAGACTTACATAAGATGTTGGCAAAAACGTCATTATCCCAAAGATACCAGGGATATGGAAGACGTAGTAGAGGACGAATGTAGTAATACGAATACATAAAAGCAATGAGAATATCTGAAACGGCCATGTTGATGATCAAATGATGGATGTTCCTTTTCACGGTGAATCTGGCAGCGAGGAAGATGATCAAAATATTGCCAAACACAGCAAATCCACCCACTAACAAGAATGCCATTATCTTTACAGTTCGTACAAGATCTGAATCGGGTACATGGAAGCACGACAAACCGCTTTGCGTAAGGTTGTCCGAACCGTTCATGGTTTGAGCTGATTAAACTGATAAACGAGCCTATCCCTTGCACCTTCAATCTCCTACTGACGAAATGACTCCTTACTGAACTCAAATATATTTGACCTTCAAAATAATTGACTCAAAACCAATTTACCCAGGAAAAAATTGTCCGACTGTGAACGTTGACAGTCTCTAAAATCGATATTATAGTAAAGACACTTAACATTGACTGATAAAGTTCATTCAGCTGTCGTGCAATTTTTATTACTCGTTTAACAGTTCTTGTTTAAGATTTTGTCTTTGTTTAGTTGAAACTTCGGTCTCTTGATTATTACGTGTTAATAACTGTTCATGTCGTTTTCAAATTATTTTCGGTTCAGTCTCCCAACGACGTTTTCTTTGTTTGTTTGTTTCTTCATTCCTTCTTTCATCGTTGCAGCTTTTATTGCAACTTTATTGCAGATTCAACTCAAAACCAATTTAGCCAGCAAAACGTTTCGGAGTGCAAACATTGATAGTCTTTGAAATCGTTATTATGGTAAAGAAATTTAGAAGATTAATAAAGCGTTTGCTTGTGCGAATTTTACTATAATAGTCGACCACTGCTCTCGTTTAAACTTAATGTCTCTGCTTAAGAAACTTAGGTTTCTTGATTATTACGTGTAAATAACTTTTATGTTTTTTTCATTTCATTTTCGGGGATCTCAGTACATCTTCTCAGGATAAATTTGTCGACACTTAATGTTAAATAAGCAAGTGATCAGACAAACTTCTGTGCTTATGCTTTTTAATTTTAATTAAACTTTTTGAACCATGTACTAGTATTATTTAAGCTCAGAAAGTTATTGAAACTACTAAAGAAAGTCCTATTTCATTCAAAGCAAGACAATCGAAGACAATGCTTTTTTGAGGAAACTGTAAATTTTAATATGGCTGAATATTTGGAATATCACAAATTCAGAATTTCAACATCGCTCTGAAAAACCGTATAAATTTTATTAAAACTGGCAGTCACGTTATTGAACTTCAACAGGGCAAAACCTAAAATTTGCAAGATACCCTATATTTCTACTAATTTTTTTTTAGAACAACAGGTATAAAGCAATCTTTTGTCCAAATAAAAAAAAAACAATAAATTAATTTAACTTCAAGAAAAAGGCCAGAGTTGGTTTTTGGTTGTTATCATTTGAGAACGATTTTCTTCTTATCAAGCGGGAAAATGCTAAATTTTGTTATATTGACGAAAACTCCGCTAATAATTTTCAGGTAATTCTCGAAAAAAAAGTTCAGAGTAGATTCTCTCACAAAATCGATTTCAAAGCTATTTCCTACGCTATCAAGGAATGAATAATTTTGTGGAAAGCATGGTTTCCGCCAATTTTAGAAAACTTGTCAAGATGGTAGTATTCAAATTTCATTATCTTTAAAACAAGCTCGGCAAACATTCTTTTCTTTTTGTTTTTAATCAGCATTAATATTTTTGGTAAAATGAGACTTCTTAGAAAGTTTTCTAATTACTCTTTGTTAAAATAGTCTGTCTTCTAAAAATGTGCAGTGAATTCTAAACTCTACATTAGCTAACACAAGGATATTAAGATATTATCATAACCATCTGTCCTAGATCTTACAGGTGGTTGGGTAGGAGGTCTAATATCTGACCAAACGAAGGGGAAAATATACTAAGCAATTACATAAAAAGTAATGTGAATATAGTGCAGTTTTCGTATGACTGTGAAAAGTTCAGTGCCGTGCCGTAACCGTGATGTTTTCTAGAATTTTAATTGACTGATTTTTTTTCTCGAGCAATGTGATTGGTCTAAAAGTGCCGTGATCTTGGCGTGACCGTGTCTGCGCCGTGTTTATGCCGTGTTTTGGGTATTTGATTGGGAGGAGAGTAAATTCTCGAGCAATGTGATTGGTCCGGCGTATCCCTAGCCGTGTCAAGAACGTGTTCGTGCCGTGAGCTTTACACAGTCATACGAAAACTGCACTATCATCTATTTTTACCTTTTGTTTTTAATCAGCATTATTATTATTATTTTGTAAAATGAGAATTCTTAGAAAGTTTTCTAAAGATGTGCCGCGACATCTAAACTCTATATTAGCTAACGCAAGGATATTAAGATATTATCATAACCATCTGTCCTAGATATTACAGGTTGGGTAGGAGGTCTAATATCTGACCAAACGAAGGCAAAAATGTACTAAGCAATTACATAAAAAGTAATCTGAATATATCATCTATTGTGGGGACTTATGATCACAGGGAGCCCAAACTCGGCTGTTGTGGCAGTGTATTAATACATTAGTGAATATATAAGGTTAATATAAAAATACTTTTTTCTTTGGGAAATCAATTTATATTTGTCATCCTTTCCCTCGTCAGTGACCCTAAAGCTTGGAACAAAATTAATCCTTTAACGTCATTATATCAGTTCCCAGATATATTGAAGACCAAGTAGAAAACGAATTATGTGATACGAATAAGTATCAGCTGGCAAGGAGAATGTCTGAAGCGGCCATGTTGATGATCAAATGATGGATGTTCCTTTTCACGGTGAATCTGGCGGCGAGGAAGATGATCAAAATATTGCCAAATGTTGCGTCGACATTGAAAGTCCAAGTTATATTAAACATGCTAACACAAAGATATTAAAAGATATCACAGGTTGAGTAGGAGGTATAATTTCTGACTAAACTAAGTGGAAAAGGTACCAGAATTAACTAGTCTTGTGTTATATATCTATTGCCGGGAATAGATGACAGAAAAGGTTGGTGTTTGTGGCAGTGTATTACGGGAAAAGTATCTGGCTATCCCTCGCTTTCTAGCTTCAAAGATTTATGGGGGAATTCAATTACTTTTTTTCCATCTACCCGCCTCCCCCCCCCCCCCCCCCAAAAAAAATATTGGATTTCAGTCATTGTTTTACGGCGCATGCGTCTGCAATCAAACAAAACATTGTCATTATCACATAGCGTTAAATTAAATCTTCAGTGCCCCCCAAAGGTTTTTAATTTGCAGTGCCCCCCCCCCCCCCCCCCCCAAAGATTTTAAGCTTCCGCCGCCCCTGTAGCTAAAGGAAATTTTAGTGCAATCTGAGTTTTTTTAAACAAAAATAGCAAGGAAGGAGTAACAACGTAACAACATGTCTTAAGATATTTTTGATTTTAATATGAAAGAATATCATAATGAGCTCATTTCACAAATATTTTTGTATTTTTTATTTATAGGGATTGTAATGATATATAGTACAAGAATCAGTTATTTTCTAAGTAATAAACTACTAAGTTCTCTGCTATTTAATATTACTTTTTATTCATCATTAGTGATACGTAGTTTATTTTACTTTACATTGTTTGTACATGGGAATGATATCAAGTACAAGAATTATTGTCCATCATAATAGAATACTAAGTTCAGTGCCATTCATTACTAGTGCAATAGTCTTTTAGCTGCTTGTCTGAATTCAGTTAGAAAAACAATATAGATACAAGGACTGAAGCAAGAGTTGACTAGAAAAGGAAATCAAGAATAAAATATAACGTTTCGCGATCAATAGTGCAACTGGAATGTGGCTGAAATACTGAAAACACTTTGGCATTGTGGAAAGCGTAAAAGAACCCGTACAGAAAACCTGGAAGATAACAACAGGTGTAAAGTAGAAGCGAACACAATACCATTTTCACTGCCTTAGCTGTTCGTTTTTCTCTAGTTCTGTTCTGTTCGTCAGTAAAATTGCCTTGCCTGAAGGTTCGACGTGATTTCCAAAGTCTGAATGAAGTCATGATATTAAGTATCACAAGTAAACACACCGTAAGAAGAAGAAAGAGTTGCTCAAAAGAATAGAGAAAGAAATAAGTTCTCGACAAGTTTGTATAGCATTCTCGGGTATTGTTGTCATAGTGAAGTTGGAAATACCAAGGAACGTAAACAGGATTCAGAATAACTTCGCATCTTTCAAAAGTGGTAAAATCAGTTAAAGATTTTTAATTTCTTGACCATTTTTTGTGGGGGCGGCAAAAAAAATACCAAATTATTGAAATTGTGCTGCAAGAAATCACTACAAGTCATGGTATCACCGTATACTTGTTTAATTGCTTATCATGTATTAACCCAACTACGGGGCATACTAACCATATATTCTCCCTCAGATGTGATCAGGAATTCCTGATCACTTTTTACAGAACACCATCCCTACTAGCGGTATGGCGTACGAAACCGTTCAAAATTCATCCGGGCTATTATCGATATCGGTTATTCAATTATCGATGTCGGGTATTTATGGCTAATATGGCGTACGAAACCGTTCAAAATTCATCCGGGCTATTATCGATATCGGTTATTCAATTGTCGATGTCGGGTATTGCTTTATCGAGGTCTGATTCTATTATCCATATCGGGTATTCCGTTCGCGTGGTCTGAACTTTATTATCCATATCCGGTTTTCCATTCTCGTGGTCTGACTTTATTATCCAAGTCCGGTATTCCATTCTCGTGGTCTGACTAATTCTCGGGGTCTGACATTTAATAATAACCATGTCTATGTCGGATATCGAATTGCATAAATGAAAGAGATTGTGTTATGTAAAGTAAATGAAGGGATTTTTTGTTGCGTAATAAGTGTTTGAGGGATTTTTTGTTGCGTATTAAGTGTTTGAGGGATTTTTTGTTGCGTAAAGTATAATTGAAAGGGATTTTTTGTTGCGTATTAAGTGTTTGAGGGATTTTTTGTTGCGTAAAGTATAATTGAAAGGGATTTTTTTTTGCGTATTAAGTGTTTGAGGGATTTTTTGTTGCGTAAAGTATAATTGAAAGGGATTTTTTGTTGCGTATTAAGTGTTTGAGGGATTTTTTGTTACCGAAATTTTCACATGCGAAAATAACATGTGAAAAATCGTTACCACGTGTAGTATTTAAGCTATAGTTTATAAATAAAAGTTTTTATAGTATTAAAAAGCACCCTTAACTATGCTTTTGCTTCTTGCGTATTAAGTGTTTGAGGGATTTTTTGTCGCGTAAAGTAAAATTGAAAGGGATTTTTTTTTGCGTATTAAGTGTTTGAGGTTTTTTTTTTGTTGCGTAAAGTATAATTGAAAGGGATTTTTTGTTGCGTATTAAGTGTTTGAGGTTTTTTTTTGTTGCGTAAAGTATAATTGAAAGGGATTTTTTTTTTGCGTATTAAGTGTTTGAGGTTTTTTTTTGTTGCGTAAAGTATAATTGAAAGGGATTTTTTTTTGCGTATTAAGTGTTTGAGGTTTTTTTTTGTTGCGTAAAGTATAATTGAAAGGGATTTTTTTTTGCGTATTAAGTGTTTGAGGTTTTTTTTTGTTGCGTAAAGTATAATTGAAAGGGATTTTTTGTTGCGTATTAAGTGTTTGAGGTTTTTTTTTTGTTGCGTAAAGTATAATTGAAAGGGATTTTTTTTGCGTATTAAGTGTTTGAGGTTTTTTTTTGTTGCGTAAAGTATAATTGAAAGGGATTTTTTGTTGCGTATTAAGTGTTTGAGGTTTTTTTTTTGTTGCGTAAAGTATAATTGAAAGGGATTTTTTTTGCGTATTAAGTGTTTGAGGTTTTTTTTTGTTGCGTAAAGTATAATTGAAAGGGATTTTTTTTTGCGTATTAAGTGTTTGAGGGATTTTTTGTTATGAGATTGTGTTATGTAAAGTAAATGAAGGGATTTTTTTGTGGAAAGGAAATGAAAGGGATTTTTTATGGAAATTAAATGACTTTTTCTTTAAAGATGTTATGGAATGAATGTGTGAGCATATGTTTCGAAACGTTGCCTTGGCTACGATTCTTTTCTATTCTCAATTCTGTACGTAGTCACGTCTTTTATTATGCACTCGTTAAAAAAGTACACCGCCCGAGTAATAACCCTCCCTTCATCCTTAGCTTGGCCGGGTCCGAATACCTGTTTTTGCATGAATATATTCTTGCATATTTATAAAACTAAATATAAAAAGAAAAATGAAAAGAAAGAAAAAGAAATTTGCTGGTTTGAGTTTTTACTAGTTTCTACTTTTCACTTTTGTTCATTTTCTTCGTCAATTTATCAGCATATCGCTTTCACCTAAAAGAGCATTGAAAAGTGAGTAAGCAGGGAAAGTTTCAATGCTGAGGTGTTTTTCTGATAAGACATCATGGAATGAATGTACAGATATAAGTATGAGATAATAACGACTAGCCTCGCTTTGGTGTCATGTAGCACTTTACAACTCCTAAAATAATCACTTTTTTCTGTCAGATTGTTCACAGAATCTTTACTTATCATTCATTTCTTTTCAGGCATTAAATTTAAAATATATATAATCTAAAGTG
The DNA here is from genome assembly GCA_011057435.1 of Actinia equina. NCBI lineage: Eukaryota > Metazoa > Cnidaria > Anthozoa > Actiniaria > Actiniidae > Actinia > Actinia equina. Next base: position 78,976 of record WHPX01001022.1, read on the forward strand.
GCCATTTCCCGAATGGGTTTATATACAGGGTTTTTCCTTTCCTTTTTCATTCATTTTGAATCACTTTAAAAACTTTTAATCTTTAAATATAGGGACACATAATGATTGAACCGCTGAATTTTGAATATCTTCATTTCTCATTTATTTATTCATTCATTCTTTCTTTTCAAGATACCCATTTTAACACATGACATTTTATATAGACAATAAATATAGAACATCTGATTCAAGGAAATGTAAGTGGCTACATTAAGTCCATATATTTTATTATGATTTTTTTCCAAGGAAGAAAACAAACTAGACATTTTTCTTTTACACTTTTCGGAACTTCAACAAAGGTACAGAAGGTAAAAACGATGTAAATATATATGATAATTATCTTTAAAAATTCCCCACGCTCAAACTAAGACATGTACAAGTTTTGATTTGTAAACCTGCCCCTCCCTGTCATACACTTTGAACGAAGTCTTATCCCCCGTCTTTCGGGTCCTAGACGTTTCAGAATGCCTAATACGATTCAAAATCGTCTCGGTCCAATATTAGGGATCATATTGTTTCTAAACTTGAACGTTTGTTTATTTTATCTACAATGACCTCTTACTCATTATTGGACAATGCCTCATCACTTTGCAGGGTTTAAATTAGGAAATATGCCAAATATTGTTGGAAAAATCGTAAAGTAAGAAAATATATACCTTAAGTGCACTTTAGAATTGGCCAATTTTTTCGCCATTACATTGGTCACCCTTTTCTTTATTACACCTTTGTAAAAGCATAAATTCGTCCCTGATAACCCATTATTGAAAAAAATAACCAAAACGTTTTTTTAAGGTTACTGAAATTATAGATCGCAAAGCCTAGTGGGATCGAAATGAAGACTATCAATATCAGTAAAAAGGCATAAGTACGTTTATTCCACGAATTGGAAAAACAAGAAAACTGACAAAATATTGTTGCAACATTGTTGCAGCATGTTGTCTGGGCTCGGTTTGTCTGCATTTCAATCCTATAATGTACTAATACTTCTAGTTGTCATCATATTGGATATTTGTCATTTCATATTGCACCGTTTCTATGATGACCTTAACCCTTAAGTCTTTTGTGCCCTCGGCTATTGTTTCTAATGCCGAAAGGTGTATCTCTGATCCATACATCTGACCTTCCTTCAAATGTATTGGCTCAACAGTAAAAACTGTATCTTTTAGTTCATCAGATGCCTCTATCACGAACCTACAGGAAGCAAAAAATAATCACTATTAATCCTGAAAACTTCTGCTATTGGGGTGTTGGTGCATCGCATACTGAAACCAAAACATCGCGTAAGAGTAAGGCAGCCTGATCTACTAAATATGTAATAAACTACTGCTGGCACAAACCTTATCCCAACATGCATAGTTGTGGCGGCCGACACAAGCTGCAAGTAGAGACTGCATTTCTCTGCAATTTGAAGAATCAGCCTCCACTTGCACCCATGAGCATCAATATTGGGGCTTGTTAGGGGCTCTCGGCGCGTATTCCCTCCAAAGCCAGCGACTATTCTTTTGAACTCTCTAATTTCCCATAGGAAACTTGAAATATTTTCTTTCCTAAGAAATAAAAGGTCTGTCTTCTGTTGAATGAAAGAAGAGTATGTATTAGAAATAGGATGAAACACCACAGCATACTGATACTATACTACTTTATTCGTTTTTGGGCTTTACCTTATCTAGCAACGACTCCTTGAGCTTTTCCTCACTTCTTAATAATAGCTTCACGTGTTGGCAGGCATGTTCAACATCGTGTGCAATTTTTTCTTCTTTATTTCCCCAGAAGTGGCACCCAGATATTGAACAATTATTTCTTCTCTTGGTGCATCTTTCAGTATGTAGATGGAGTTCGTTCCTGTAATAAAGTACGGAAAAATGGAATCCAAAATACCTAATAAATTCGCAGAAGAAATCGCATTTTTAGGAGTAGCAATGTGTATATCGCATTGGTGTAACACGATGGAAGTGATGATAAATGGAATACCTTTTTATGCATTCTTCACAACCTAGCGGACAATACATGTCTCCGTATGGACAGCACAGCTCGCTATGTTCTTCCATGTTCTTGGCCAGTATTTCTTTTTTGCATCCCGTGCATTCGTTCTTTCTGTGGTGACACTCTTTTTTGTGCACTTCTTTTTCTTTTCTTTTCACTTTCTGCGTGCACCCCTCGTTTGTGCATGACATCTCTTCCTCGGGACAAGCATGAGTCATAAGCTGTCCTATTAGCCCCTCAGCCTGGCAGAGATTACATTTTCCTTGCAGCTTTGCAACCACTTGCTTCACGATGAAGTTACAATGCAATATAGTGGAATAATGTATTCCCTTTCGGCAATCTGGGCAGTGCCTATTGAGAACGTTCTTTTTAATCCGCGATATGCAACAGAGGCAAAATGTATGGCCGCATTCCAGTACCATTGGCTCGAGCATGACGTTGTTACTGCAAAATGAAAATGAAATGCATACTTTATATCCATTTCAAGGTATTTACGAGGAAACTAATTAGTGGAAAAATTATATCGGTAATATATTTTTTCGTTTTTATTTAACGTTAATCGATTATCTTATCAAAACAATACCGGAGAAAAGTAGAGTGCAAACAAAATCAGTTATCAGTTCTAACGTTATCCCAATAATGAATTTATATGAAAACATTAGATTTAAAGCGAAATGCCAATAGCAAGATAAAATACCTGTTTAACAAGTATCAAGAGAATATTAATATTCTCTTGCAAGTATACGATTGACTGTCGCTCTTATTCCCGCGTAAATAACCTTTACTATATATGTAACTGCTAAACTACATAACTGCGGTTAAAACTGGGAAGCTATTGTGTAAAACGAATCTTTCACAAGCAATAGTAAATTACACCGGTGGCAAAATTTGATGACGTTCTTCAAGAACGCACTACCTCACAAGGCACAGTTTATTCATTTATCCGCCTATACGAAACTGCAGTAAAACATTATTGAAAGCGATTCCCACTTAGACATTTTGTTAAAGGTGGGTTTTATAGTCAAGACAATGTAGTTGTAAATATTATTTAGCGCTTTTCTTAAAGAGTCAATATCGAATTAATTTGGGTTTTAATTAATTAATTAATTAATTAATTAATTTTTTTCATCTTTTCACGGTGTATAATTTACCTTTTCATCATTACTGTTTAATTTGGGTTTGGAAAATTGATTCAATATCTTTATCTTTTTTACTTTGTAGTCACAACCACCTTCAGCTTAAATTTATGATTCATAATGAATGTTTGTCTTTTTTATACCTACTACCTCAGACATAATTTCTTAACGCCTTTTTTTCAAAATGGGAATCGATCACATGTGTTTTAGAGAGTTCTCGAAATAACAAAGTAAAAAAACATACGCTATTGTGCAAATTTACTCGTTCAAACTTATTACGAAATTGATCGCAGTCGCAACCATATGTTCATACAATAACAGTTGTAAACGCATGATAACTGAGTTTCAACAATAATATATTTCGTTTCGATACTTGAAATACGCAATGGATCATTTGAAATTATAGATTTCCGCATTTGCTCTATATTCCCTTGACAACGGTTGTCAGGGACGCTACGAGACGATACGCGTCGCAAATCGCAGTTCAAACGGTTAAATCTTAAAAAGGTAACCAGTCATTTCGCCCACGGACCATTTCGCCCACGCCATTTCGCCCACGCATAAAATAATCCATCATGCGTTTGCCAATTCGCCAACGTGTAGAATCACTTCAAGAAATATGGGTACCGAAATATGTTGCCATGACTAAAAAAACGTAGTTCGTGATTTACCAACCCTACTTGACGCTTAAGATAAAGATTTCAAAACGCGAACTTTTTATACGCCGTTAAATGTTAGTAAACTAACCAGTACAGTTCCCGACTTAGATTTGGGTTAGAGTTATTAAAATGGCAAAGAGTTATTAAAACGATGAACAAATAAGTTATTAGAAAACGATTTTTGTGAAAACACACAAGAAGTCAAACGATTCCGAACATTCACACCTTACGCCGGAATTCTAACGGAACCGTCTAACAACATCATAAATAATTTCTTTTAACTTCTGTTCTAGATAAGTTTTGAAGTTAAAAAATACATCAAAAGAAAGCTTAAGTTAAAAGGAAAATGAATATTGTATTCTTGTTGCTGAAAAACAAGTTATTAGGAACGATTTTTGTGAAAACACACGAGAAGTCAAACGACGCCAAGCCTTTCACACCTTCACCGGCATTCAGACTGACCCGTCGAAAATACATCCCAATAATTTCCCTTAACTTATTTCTGTTCTAGATGATTTCTGAATTTAAAAAATATATCAAAAGAAAGCTAAGTTTAAACTGAAAAGGACTATTACATTTTTGTCGCTGAGAAAATTAATATTAAAATTATTAGAAAAAGATTTTTGAGGTAACAAAGCAAAAGGGTGACTGCCAACTATTTTTTGTCTCGCCAAGAAAACGGTGTGCCGTTGGCTTGTCATTTTGCTAACGATTTTACATAAATGGCTAACGGTTTTCCATAAACTGCTAACGGTTTCCCAGAGCGTTTTACATTTTTTCAAACGGTAATCAACGAAAAGGCGTTATTTACGGTAAAGCGTTAAGACACGTTTTTCCATGGAAGGTCATTAATATAAAGCTATGGCGTCAGGCATCCTTCGATGTATAATAAGGATATATAAAACACTGTGTTCTAATAAGTATTTATGTGTCAAGTAAGCTAAATAACGATAAAAAAGTATAGAAGTAATTGGGCGAATTGGCAAAACCCATGATCGATGATTTTATGCGTGGGCGAATTGGCGTGGGCGAAATGCTTGTTCTCATTGTGTTTATTAAAAAGTTCTGCCACATGCGTTGTGACAAAGAGCATAGGGTTGTTGTGGACAGTTTCAACGTCATATTAGGGTTACATACGTCTTGTCCGACTATCGGTGTTTTGAAAGACGTCAACATCCTCCCAAAGAAACCAACAAACAAAAAACTCAAAGTAACTAATTTTTACCAAATGCTTCAGTATGTTATCCATCCTATTTAGTTTTTCCCGCTTCGACTATAACAATATTATTCAAGCAGTTATGACTACTTCATAACTTCAAAGAGGTTTCTTAGCTTCTGGCTGTATACACTAGAGCTGGAGCTTTAAATCACTAAATGCTTATTCCTTACTTACCAAACGTGGCATAGATACTCCTGTGGAACTTCATTTATGGCGCAAATATTTTCCATTTCCAAATGCTTTGCAATTTGCTCTTGGTTATTTTCCAAAATGTAACACGAAAGTGACACGAAAGCTGGATTAAAGCTCTTTTTTATCTTTTGCACGTCGAAGGATAGGTTCTAAATGGTGTGACGCGTAGTTGATTTTGCATATCTAATTGGGCAATAACGTCATGTCAATGACGTAATTTTCAAACAATTGCGAACCAATCAACGTTGCAGAGTTTTTCTAATGGAATAAAAAGTCTTGTCCAATAAAAAACTACACTGGATCTAATTTTAAAATAACTACAAGGCTTTCCAGGCAATTTTCCTTTATTTGCACAAGTAAGTAAACCATTGAAACAATTAATCATCAATCAATTTTCCGCGATCTGAGATATTATAACTAAGAACAACGAGGACTGAAACAATCTGCTTTTCACCCAGGATTATGACAATTATGTGCTGGTCGAATTCAAATACCTTGTGACAATTCTTTTACATTCAACATACATGGGGATGTAGTGCTTTGTATTTACAGATGTCAAACTATTTTCTGTGATGCCCCGTAGTTCTGTCAAGCAAGCGGATGGCAGATCAACTTCAATGGTCGGGATACTAATGTTATTGTCTCTGTTTTCAGAGATAACTTCCTCCGTTTCAGGTACATTTGTTCCGTAATGTTCCTCGTCTATGCTGTCTGGCTCAAAAAATTCGTTTACATTCCTATAATTGGAGCCAAACAATCGCAACATTCCTTGAATGTACAACTGATTTGGGGTTCTGCCTCGTTCAGTGGAGAGTTTGTGATTATTCCACGCCCCTTTAAATTTGTTTAGTGCAGAATTTATCTTTGGGAGGTATACAAAATGCAAACAGAATAAATCTGTTTCACTTGTTGGATCTAACAAATTATTTTCTTCCATAAAAAAGAAAAGTTTACGGTAATATTCCGACACCATCCTTCTCATGTCTCTCCACAGTCGTTCTATTCGCTGGTTGTGAACGGAGCTTCCCAGAATCATGCTCCCCCTTCCCTCTCCATGCTTTTCTATCATCATCCTCATGACTTGAACATTTTCCGTTCCTTTGTCTGCTCTTACTCTTGATGGCCAACAATACTCTTCTGTTGCTTTAAGAAAAAGCGCTCCAACAGTCGTTGCCTTGTTGTTATTAGAGCATTCCATGTACACAACTATCCGCGAGTACCCATCAATAGCTGCATGTACTACAAGACCGCCACCTGTATTTAAAAAAAAAATAACGATATTCTGCATTTTTGTTAATTTTTAATATCGTTTTTTTCGGTACGGTAGTGTACTGTACATACCTTATTAGTTTGTGGTTGCCATCTATATGCCACAGACTATTGGGACCTATTTCCCAAGAATGAAAAAAAATTGGAATACTATTCAGTGTTCTAAAACCATTACATGACGTATAAATAGGGCAAAATAATTAATTTTTGGAATGACTTGATTCTTCATGAAATGGTAGGTAATTGATGTAACACTGAGACAAGCAACAACCAGAACATCGTAAGTACTCACTGAAAAGACTGAGCTCTTTTACCTGGTACACTGTACGTCACACGTGGGATTTGTTCATTCCACCTAATGATGGCGCCTATGGGGTCCAATATCCTTAGAACTTCTGCCTATATCATCTCTTGATGACCTTAAACCTCTACCTTCTTAGTTGCCCTTCTATCATTCGTATTCCTATAACGGGTGCGTTTCTTGGAGTTCAATTATAAACCCTTTCAATTCTGGTTTGGTAATTTTTCGTCCGTTGTCAGATCTTGTTTCCATATTGAACTTACACGCCTTCTCCAAATGGTTGCTAGGGAAACGCCTTATGAGGAAATAAAATGCAGGTTTTAATCATAGTTCACAGAGCCATGTGCATAGAAGGTCCCGCGCTTCGCAATACCTCAACCCCAACAGGCTATATTTCTAAATTATTTCGATCAGCTGAGGTTACTTGGAGTAATGGTTATATACCTTATACCTCGGTGAATATGAGATTTATCAACTCGAGACGAAGCCGTTGTGTGAATATGAAAGAAAAAAACCGCCAGTGAACAAAAGAAACTGACACGATGATATAATTAATTAAGGTTTACCTAAAGATTTTGCTATGTCTGTCCATCTGAGTCCATAATAACGCATCGCTCCCAGCTGCTCTTTACTTATCAAATAGGCAGGCCTTCCAACTACACCGCTTTCTCGTGTTGGGGCTCGATACGATTGCTCTCCATCAAGAATGTAGCAACGCTGGTAAGCCGATGTACCATAACTCCAACCTTTCTCGAGGGCCGAGTGTCATAAAGTAGTCGAAGTTGATCGGGAACATCCGTTGCGTGCACTAAAAACCACTGGA
>WHPX01001023.1:0-84536 GCA_011057435.1 Actinia equina
TGCCAGGCAACGAACGACCGGTGGGAGTGCAGCACAGACGCGCACCTCGTTTGTAATTCAGTCTAGAACGGGGGAAAGGAAAGAACGTGGACCGCTGATGACAAGGAGCCATGTGGAGACCACCACACATCCACACACACGAAGTATCGTGAGACCTCCCCTTTCGACGTGGTGAGGGACGTAACAGGTGCGATACTGGCTGTGAAGAGAGAATTTCAATGCTGGAGAGATTATATACACACTATACAGCGTAATAGGCACACACAAAGCCACAAGGAAAAAAGGTTGGATTCAAACGAGTTATTTCTACTTTAAAAGACTCTTATGAAAAACTCGCACGTTGGCTGTTCTGCAGTAACTTTTTAAAGGAGTAAGGAGAAGTATTGTCTGGCACCGCATCGAATCCTCGTCGGTAACAATGAAAGGCCTTTCGTTCGTACAGCTGCAACTCAACGCTGATGATATTAGGAACACTGTTTCGACAAGAAGCCTAAAGTCGATATTGAGGACCTCGTTTGCAAAGATCGGGAGGCCTATTAGGTAGCCACTTCAACATCATGTGAACCACGAAATCCTAAGCAAGTCTACAATGCTAGAGCATCATTCGTTAGTAAGAAGAAAGACGAAGACAAAGTATGAGATATTTCAGTTGTTGATGCAGTTGAAAGGAAGATAACACTTCAGAAGGTGGTTTTACAAGAAGTAACTTTTGTAAAACACAGAAGTAATAGTAGCATTCGAGCAGCAAGTAACAAGACATTGCCCGTTTTTGCCCAAATCAAACACGATTTCCATCATGAGCATCGACCCAACATTTAACCTTGCCAATTTTTTGTCACTCTAACCACATACAAGCATGCAATGCTCTTACTAAAGGAGTCACAAGAAAGCCCAGTTTTCCTTGGACCCAGCTTTATCCATATGCAGCAAACAACACAGAATTATTATGGTTTCCTATCTACCTGATTGGAAAGAAGCCAGTTCTACAGAATCTAAAAGCCTATGGATCAGACGGCGATTAGCTCTCATAAAGCCTTACTCACAGCATTTCCAGAAGCAATTGGTCTGAGATTGTTTTATTCACATGAGGAACAACTTAGAAGAATCGCTTCAAAAGAAATTCCTTGTCAAGCCAGAAGTTAAATCCACAATCATCCACGACATATTCGGCCAGAAGCTTGGAGACACAAAGGTGAGGTTTGAGTACAAATATCAAATAAGTCTTAATATTATCTACCGCTGAATTTTAAGGGATGGACCATTCTTGAAGGGAGGTGGGGAAATACCTTTAAAATTTGTGGAATGAAAAAAGAGTGAAAAAAGTGCGTGCAAGGGGGAAAAAATCCTTCACTACCAGGAGCATTGAATAATCGTGAAAAATACTAGATAGTTTTTTTAAAATCCTACACCCTCCCCAAGGCAAGAACTAATTTTGGAAAGTTTGATATAAGATTTTCTGGTGTTAAGTGCTGGAATGCAATTGCTGACTCATAAAAGTGCTTAAGACTGAATAATCTTTTCAAAAGAAGCTGAGTGGTGTTCTGCTTAGCTCATACATCCCCCCTCCTGATCCTTTATTTCCTACTATTTTTGCTACATTTGTTATAAACTTGAAATGTTTCTTAATTTTTTTTCTTTCCTTTTTTTTTTCCCTCTTTGTTAATAACCCAATTTATACTTTTTAAGCAAAGAGGCTGTCTATCTTGGTTAACCCATTTCAGTTATTATAGATAGCCTGCATCACATCTGGAATTTTCTCCGTAAATACGTATTTACGAAGAAAATTCCGGATGTGACGCAGGCTAATTATAGACAGCCTGCACCCAAAATCTGTAATTATATATGTATATATTTCTTTTAAATCTAAAATTGTGAAAGTCATTAAAATTGATTGATCGATTGACTGATATGGTAATTAAAGTATGTTTTGTGGATGGATACTTCTACAATAATACTAAATAACTAAAATAATTACTATTGTTTTATGTTTAGGTGTTAGGATTAGTAGATTCTTTCACTGATGATGAATTTTTGACATGACTTTCAACGCTTAATGACAAATGGGATGCTATTGCTCCAGGTTTTCATGAATGTTTCATGAAAAACAAAGCTGATGTATTTACGACCAGTATGATCAAGCCTGTTTGAGTGAAAGCACACTTGGTTTGCCGCCAGCGACATACACAACTAACGCCAATGAAAGTAAGAATTGTGTTGTTAAAGATTGGTTCAGTTCAAGAAGAACACAATACCTGATTTCATTGAGGGCTTAAGAGGGTATGCACAAAGATGTCAAGTAGAAGCTGAGCGGTCGGTTTATGGTGCTGGAGAGTATTCTTTGTCTGAAGAATATAGATATCTTGAGGTGGGTCAAAAATCAATTGTACTAGGCCAGAAGTCCATAACTAGAAGTATCCATCTCGATATTAGGGGCTTTCACCATCGGATGTACGAATGAGCTATTTTTAGAACTGAACGCTCAGCCAATCAGCTCATGAGCTTATTTCCATCCACCCCTGATTAGCTGTTGTTGTCATTATTTGACACAGGTTCAACCCAATGACTGGCATAGAATGAGTGCAGAGCAAAGAGAAGCTCACTTGAAGAAATTCCGAGAAGCCACAGTTAAACATCGCACTACAGTTAAACATCAAGCTACCGTGGCCAGTCCTACCCCTTCAGTACCGCCTCAAGCTAATCAGCTTACAGTTCCCTTAGATCAAGTTAAAATACCTGGAATACCAGATGACACCATCAAGGGTATTTACCAAAAGCAGTGGAATTAGTACAAAAAGAGGATGCGATTGTTAAAGCCCCAGGAAGCGATGAGGGTATGATGGTTGAGAGCAAGACAGGCAAAATACCACACCTTGTGTGCAAGCAAAAAAGTGGAAAGTTTGTGTGCGACGATGGGTGTAGGATGTTCCTTTCAACCCATTTTTGTGCACATACAGTAGCAGTGGCAGAGAAATAGAACAATCTACCCCATTTCATTTTGTGCTGGCAAAAAAGTCCAAAGGGTGTCAGCCTCGCTGGAGTAGTACTAGATGATGTCCCTAAAGGAGCAGGAAAGAAAGGAGGGAAGGTGCCCACTAAACGGTATGGAGCACCAAAGAAAGATGATGGCGTCAACACTATCACCACGACAGTTGACCCCTTCACTCCCAACGTTCCTTTCGAAGGCAGTGGGTTTTTTCTAGAGTGGGTTACAAGGCGCATAACGGTTTGCCAGGGAAAATGCGGCAAGCAAATGCGTGACCACAATGGAGCACTCTACGCAGTTCCGTACGATTTATGCCTGGCACGAAAAGAGCAGCGTTCCTATTACAAAGATGGGCGAAAGCACCTTGGAAGAGTCAGCGATGCGCACTATCATTTTAAGAGGTCTTGTGCTCCGGATGTGGCGACAATTCAAGTACCTGAGGATGTGCGAGCAATATGGAACAGGAATCACAGAATCCATCTGGAAAAGGAATTTGGACAAAAAGAGGACAAATAACTTTTCTGTTACGGTGTATATTTGTGTTGCATGTTCGAACGACTTGAAAATAGTGACCTAACATAAACGATATAATACAATATGTAATATGTATTGTACGCGGGGTCAGTCATTTCTACAGGTACATGATTTTAATTAACATTCCATGTACATTTAAAGTAGATTCGTCACGTTTCTTATGAAATGTTTGGATATAATAATTGTCGATTTGCATTAGCAGGTCACGCGTCATCTCCCTAAATTACCAGCTACATCAGAAACCCGAGTAGGGGACACACCTAAAAAATGGGTAGGGCAGCTCAACGGATGTTTTTCAAAAGGACCCTGAAAGGTACGCATTAAGTACGCATTAATTAACTGAGATGATGATTTCAGACCCTAAAGGTACGAACACAGTTTGTTAAAGTTTGCTTTAGGGATTTAGGGAGTCACAGCCTGTTAGAACAAATCATTAGTTTGTATTGCGTTTTCCCGGAGGCTAGCTTTACATGTTATATTAATGAGTTCAAATGAGCCAAAAGCATCAGAAAACATAAATAATAAACAGTCTTATTCTACTTAAATGATTAATTAAAGCAATAGTGTTACACACGGATAAATCGGCCTTTAGTTAGTGGATAAATAATAGTTGGTCCTTTTTAAACCGCATACCGATACATTGTTATGTTATCATTTAAACCGATACTCGTTATCACGACAATAGTTAGTCCTATTAATAGCTAATTAGTCTCCCTCGCACTGAGCCATTTTTGTTTCGTTCCATTACTGAGCAAGACTGAAACTCGGGGTACTCCCTTAAAAGTGGGTAAGGGTGCATGACGATCGGTTTTGAAAATGACCCTTAAAGGTATGCATAAATCAACTGAAATGCTGATTTAAGACCCTAAACTGGTACGACCAAGTTTATTAAACTTTAGAGAAACAACGAAAACAAAATCTGACCCTAAGGGGTACGGAGTCAGCCAGAAACCGCAAAAGGTCCGTCGAGAACCCCTACCCACTTTTCAAAGATATGAATTCCCCCCCCCCCCCCCCCGGGACTGAAAACGGCTGCGAGTTATTTATAGTTATAGTTGAGAGATAGCTCATTTGAGGCAACTAATTTGAGGTTAATAAAATATCGTTTCCTAAACTGGTGGTGATTATTAGTGTTCTAAATAATGATAGATAAGAAGATGGAAAGCTTAAGGTTGTTTTCGCAAGTTACCATTAACTATAGCGACTCTGTACAATTGTAAAGTTAAGTAAATGCTTATTGTAGTACTGTATCAGATTAGTAAGTAAAACGAAGTATATGGGATCAATGATCGGCGTTATTTGGGGCTCAGGGATCACATTTTAGCTATTTTTGGGCTCGGAGATCCGACTTTCACTGTCTAAAAAGGTAGTTGAATCATGACTAGAGACGTGCCTTTTTAGGCCGGGATCCGGGATTGCATTGATAGCCAGCGAAACGATATTAAAGAAACTATCGATACGCGGATCACAGATCATAAAGCACGGGCATAAAGGTAAGCTTTATCGCTTTTATATCATTGTACTATTGTTTATTTTTATTTTTTATTTTATTGCATGATATTTGTAATATCAAGAATTTGTCTCTGTTTCGTTCCGGTGTTTCGTTCCGGTGTTTCGCTGTTTAACAGTGCCCCCAATTCGAGTTCTTTTGTACCATTTGCGAGCTACCGTGAAGCGTGACGCGCCAAACCAGTTTTAAAACGTTTGAAACTTTTTGTTACTAGTCAAAACTGTCAAGTTTGTCGCGACATACTTTCGAAACGGCGCCACAAACTTTTTCTTTTGTCGAAGAATCTTCAAAGCCTCACAGCGCTTCTGTAGTACATTGTCGTACACGAGAAAAAGAATTGACACGCACTATCACAGAAACAAAAATTAAAATTAAAAAATCTCGTTCGCATCTCAGACGTTTTGACTCATTCGTAACGTTTGTCTTTCTTTAATCACCCTCATACTTATAAAAAAGTTCTTAGCGATAAAAGATGCGTTTTTAATAAAGATTTTGGTTTAAGTAAGCAAAGATTTTTTCGATGAAATCTGAAAGTTTACCGCTTTCACTTGACAAGTCGTTAGGCTTTTGTTGTCACAAAACAACTCGTTCGCATCACAGAAGTTTTGACTCATTCGTAACGTTTCTCTTACTTTAATCACCTTCATACTTATTAAAAAAATCCTTAGCGATAAAAGATTTGTTTTTAAAATAAAGATATTGATAAGTAAGCAAAGATTTTTTTATGAAATCTGATAGTTTACCGCTCTCACTTTGACAAGTCGTCGCTTTTTTCACACAACAACTCGTTCACATCTCGGAAGTTTTGACCCATTCGTAACGTTTTCTCTTACTTTACTCAACAGCAGTCGCTTTGTTTTACTTTTTTTATATATCTACTGTGTCACACTTGTTTAAGATAGGCTTCACGACTTTTCTTATAAGTAGGCGTACTTTTTTCAAGATTTTTTCATGAGTTTGATAGTTAGCATCTGATAGTTTGCCGTTTTGCTGTTGTTGTCACACTTCTGAAGTACTTGACTCATTCGTATTAACGTTTCTCTCGCTTATATCGTCTTCATACTTAAATAAACTTTCTTAGAGGTAAAAGATGTGTTTTTTTAATGAAGATTTTGGTAAGCAGAGCAGATGAAATCTTAGTAACACTCTTGTTGTCATTCAACACTTTTCTGGCGTTCTTGATTACTCGCGATTTTTCTGTTGATTAGTTTGCCTTGAGATTTTCATAAACTTTCTTGAAGATAAAGATGTGTCTGCCTTTTTGATCATTAAAGTTTTCCTCTTTTTTTCATCTAATGCTTATACTTATGAATCGGTGCCAGTGTAATACGTAGGCGAACTTCAGTAGGCGAACCAATGCGTAGGTTTCTAAATTCTAAAATTCCTGTATCTGCTGCTGATGTATACAAAAAAATGTTTTTCTTGATTTCAATTTTTAATATTCACCGCCACCCGGTTAGCTCAGTTGGTAAGAGCGTCGGTCTGTTGTGCCGGGAGGTCGTGGTTCAAGCCTCGGCCGGACCAACACTCAGGGTCTTAAAATAACTGAGGAGAAGGTGCTGCCTTTGTAATTACATCTGCAAATGGTTAGACCTTTAAGTCTTCTCGGATAAGGACTTAAAACCGTAGGCCCTGTCTCCCAACCCTTTCTAACCTACAGTAAATGGGGGACATAAAAGAACCTGTTGAATTATTCGTATGAGAGTAGGGGATTGTCTCCCGGTTCAACAGCCTATCCCAGTGGAGGCATAACACTAATGTACTAACAAATCACTCATGATTGTAAGCTGCACGGCTGCTAATAGCGCCTTAATATGCAGCCCATAAAGTCCTCCACTGCTCATAAATGTAAAGTGCATTAATTGAGACAATGTGAAATGCGCTTTGTAAGAACCCCATCATCATCATCATTATTATTATTATTATTATTATTATATAAAAACTTTTTAATTCTTCATTCATTCATTCTTTTGTGTGCTTCCTTAATTATCAATTTCTTGTTTGATTTTAGATGAATGTTGAATAACAAGTAAAGCTGAAGATGAATATGTCGAAAATATTTGTAAGGTTTTGTTTTGCGTCTGCCTCCATGTTGCGAGAGAAGCTTGGACTGTCAACTGAACAGCTGATTTGTCTGTACCAAGAATGCATAGAGATGGCTAAACACTGTAATGATATAAGTACCTTCATAGATTCTTGCGAGCAGTTCGTTGTGCATAGCAACACCTTAAATAGACATGCTGATTCACTGAGGTGTCTGAAGGAAATGTTACCGTTAGCTGTAGCAATACCAAGTTATGAGTTAATAGTCCATCAGTTTTTGTCTCTCGCATATAAGGGGCTCAACGACTTTGACAACGTTGTCTTCCACGCCAAGAAATGGATCAAAATAGCTCAAACTATAAGCGATAAAGGAAGGGAAATGTATGGACATCTTGAAATGGGAAATGCATTATTGTCCTTAGCCAAGGAAAACAACAATCAGGAGGCTATGATGAACGCGTACATATATCTAGGAAGAGCACATCTTGCCTTGAATCACTATCAAGATGCCACTGACTTTGTACAGAAGTGCATTGAAATAGCAAGAGAAATAGAAGACAGACGTGTTGAAGTCTGGGCTTACCTATTTATGGGGAATATATATGTCGCTTTTTACGACTACGACAATGCAATTATCTATTGCAAGAAGTGTATTGACCTTGCAATAACTATTGGCGATAAACGTGCTGAGGCTCAGGCTTATGGCGTCCTTGGAAAGATATATTATTCCTTGGAGAAATACGATGATGCCATTTTCAACTGCAACAAGTGTGTTCACATTGACAAGGAAGATAATAAAGTAAAAGGTGCTCATGTTATTGCGTATCTGACTTTGGGAAAGGTATACCGGTCTTTGGAGAAATACGATGAAGCCATTCAGAATTACAAGCAATGTATAGACATCGTGGACCGTATTGGCCTCGTAAACAGAGCGGAGGCTGATGCTTATAGCCAACTTGGAGAGATATATTATTCCTTGAAGAAATATGATGATGCCATTTCTAGCTGCAAGAAGTGTGTCCACATTGACAAGGAAGATAATGAAGAAAAAACTGCTGATGTTAATGCGTATCTGATTATGGGAATGGTATACCGGTCTTTGGAGAAATACGAAGAAGCCATTCAGAATTACAAGCAATGTATAGACATCGTGGACCATATTGGCCTCGAAAAGAAAGCGGGGACAAGAGCGTGTTTTTATCTAGGAGATATTTATGAGTTACTTAATCAGTACAATGATGCAGTGCGATACTATGAGAAATGCATCGACATGGCACAGGAAACTGGTGAGAAGGAGATTGTAGCACAAGCATGTCTCGGTCTTTCGTCTGTATACCACATGTCAGATGATAAGGAAAGCATCGATAATGCCATCAAATACGGTAAGAAATGCCTGGACATCTCTCAAGAAATCGGCGGCAAAAAAACTGAGATGAAAGGACGTTTATGTCTCGCTAGAGCATATCTGGACTTGTTCCAGTTGAATGAAGTGTCTCAGAGTATAGACGCAGGCATGGCAATTGCTACAGAGCTTGGAGAAAAAGAAGCTGAAGAAAAGTTCAAAGAAATTCGTTCTGGTTTATATTGCATAGTTGGTTTGCTTGACAGGTGTGATGCACCCTCAGTAAAGAAATTATTAGGGGTACCAACATGTTCTGAAGATGAGCTTCTACAGGAACTTGACCTCTCGGTGAAGACAGGCAATAAAACAAAGAAACTTAGAGCTTTAATGAAGCTTCAACAATTTTATCTTTCCAAAAAAGAATATGAAAAATCAATAAATTACGTTGAGCAGTTAAAAGAGATGGACGTTTGTTGTTCATTGAACTTGTTCTGTTTCAAAGAAATCGGAAACTTGTATCAGTTGATGGGTCAGAATGACAAGGCTTTACACAGTTTCAAAGAAGGGCTACCTACTGCTGAGTCTTGCTCTGATCCTGTTTGGATCCTATCCCAATTCTATCATGGCTTTGGTCAATTATTGTATTCCTTGAACAGAGAACTGAACTTGGCAGAACATTATCTAAGAGAAGCTATACGATGCTTTGAAGTGATCTTTACCACTATTGGTAGACGTGATGAATTCAAGATCTCCATATTTGACCAATATATCCATAGTTATAAGATGTTGGCAATACTGTTAATCGGCGGCGAGAAGATAGAGGAAGCACTTTTAGTGTTAGATCGTTGTCGTGCAAGAGCATTGAAAGATCTTATGATGTCAAACTTCAAGATAAAACAAGAGGAAAGCAATGATGAACACCTAGAGTACAGCGATGTTTTGTCTCTGGTCTCAAGAAATGACTTCAGCATTGCCTCTTACTCACTTTATTTTAATGTTTTTCTGAGGTTTTTTATTGAAGGGGAGACAAATTTGCATTTTTCGAGTTGTCCTAATCATTCCCTACAGATAGACGTCGATAGGTTGTTTAACAAAATGGGTGTTCGTGAGGTGGTTGACTGTGAGAACAGGTCCTTGGACAAGGAAGAAGATATTCAAAAAGAACAAAGAAAAAGCAAAGAAGAATACGAGGGACTTTATCAACCAACAGCATTACTGCTTAACCTCGATTCTAACAGAGGAGAATCTAATGAGAAAGGATCTACTCTACAAGTTCTATTTGATAGACTTGCTTCTTCATTAGCAGCCTTAAAGCACCTTATATTCTCATTATTCTATGGATTTACTCTAGATCTAGAACATCTATTTGATATCTTAGAGTGTGATACAATACTATCTTCGAAGCAAGACGAGGTTGTTATTATTCCAGAAGGTCCCTTATACCAAGTGCCTTTTCCCGCTTTACGAGATCGTCGCACGGGAAAGTATTTATCAGAGACAAAGCGCATTAGACTTGCTCCTTCATTAGCGACTTTAAAGCACTTTGAAGACTTCCCAACAGACCAAACAAGCGATGCCAAGCCTTTGATTATTGGTGATCCTTTGGTTGGGAAGGTAATGATGGATGGAGAAGAACGCAATGATATTAAACGTTTGCTAGGTGCATTTAAAGAAGCCGAGAAGATTTCTAAGTTACTGAATACCCATCCATTATTGGGAGACCAGGCTACAAAGCCAGCCGTCCTAGAGAGGCTACAAAAAGGGGTATCTGTGGTTCACATTGCTGCACATGGTATCCTATCAAAAGCTACCATCGTACTTGCACCTTCTCCTGAGGTAAGAAAAACAAAGATTCCAGATGAAGAAGATTACATGCTGACCATGGCTGATGTACAGCAGGCTCAAGTACGTGCACAGTTAGTTGTGTTAAGCTGCTGTTACAGTGGACGTGGTGAAATCAGAGCTGAAGGAGTAGTTAGCATGTGTCGAGCCTTTCTAGCGTCAGGTGCTCGTGCAGTGGTAGCGTCTCTGTGGGCCATCGATGACGATGCAACACTCGACTTTATGACATCGTTTTATGGCAATCTGAAAAATGGGAAAAGTGCCAGTACGAGTCTACAGCTGACAATGAACGAGATGAGAAACACGTATAAAGATCCAAGATACTGGGCGCCATTTTTTATCATGGGTGATGATATAACGCTCAAAAGCATTTAAAACGTGTTTGTTAAATGATAAAGCAGATAACGAATGACTGGATATGTTATACACTACAAATATAAAAACAGTTAAAATCAGGCTGAGAATACTAACATTTTATTGGCTGCACAATGTATTGGAATTCCTTTTTATCTTTTGATCTTGTAGTATGTCAAGTCAAGTTAGGATTAGCACGCAAGCCGCGAAGCTATGAATGATAACAAGAAATGACGAAGAAAAAATAACTGTTAAGCTAAAATACCGATGTTTATCGAAGGTAGATCGTAGAAAATTATGAATTCTATTTTATATTATTAGGATTCAATAGATATGTATTAATTGTTTGTTTTTCTTCTATTTCTATTTTATGTTGAAAATGTAATAATTATAATAATAACTTTATTGGACAAGGTACACCATTAGAGACTGATCATTTTCAGGTGCACCTCTAGAATCATGAAAAACTAACGCATGGATTCTTTCAACGACAAGAATTGATTACTCATAAACGATTACAAATGAAGTATGTATAATGTTTAATTAATTATTATGGGAAGCCATTTCAATGTTACAGCATGTCGTACCGTGTACGTGCTGTAAGTCAGTAGCGTATGTTTCCCACTCATACGATAACCATTCTTATGGGAAGCCATTTCAATGTTACGGCATGTCGTACCGTGCACGTGCTGTAAGTCAGTACCGTATGTTTCCCACTCATACGATAACCACTCTTATGGGAAGCCATTTCAACGTTAAGGCATGTCGTACCGTGTACGTGCTGTAAGTCAGTAGCGTATGTTTCCCACTCATACGATAACCATTCTTATGGGAAGCCATTTCAATGTTACGGCATGTCGTACCGTGTACGTACTGTAAGTCAGTACCGTATGTTTCCCACTCATACGATAACCATTCTTATGGGAAGCCATTTCAATGTTACGGCATGTCGTACCGTGCACGTGCTGTAAGTCAGTACCGTATGTTTCCCACTCATACGATAACCACTCTTATGGGAAGCCATTTCAACGTTAAGGCATGTCGTACCGTGTACGTGCTGTAAGTCAGTACCGTATGTTTCCCACTCATACGATAACCATTCTTATGGGAAGCCATTTCAATGTTACGGCATGTCGTACCGTGTACGTGCTGTAAGTCAGTACCGTATGTTTCCCACTCATACGATAACCATTCTTATGGGAAGCCATTTCAATGTTACGGCATGTCGTACCGTGTTCCAGAGTCGATCCTGATACACACTCAGAAAAAAGTGCATTTCGATTATTCATGGCATCGTTGCCTGAGATCTAGAGTCTCTGAGGATTATTAGATTAATCAAAGGGAGTGAAAGTGCAATTTCGCGATTCACCTTTAATTGTATCATAGTTTAAGTCGTCTTCAAGTTGTATATGGTTCTGAAAACGGTATTACATACGTGTTATTATATTTGATTTCCTATGAAATAAGTATGAAAGAAAATAATGAACTGCGATGGTCCAATATAAAGCCGCAGGTTGACGATTGATATCCAATAAAACAAGAAATACGGTCGAGAATCTTTTAAGCTAGCCTAGTGCTTTTAAATCTTCCTTCATAGCTTACCTTTACAATACAGTTCAAGAAGGAAGGGTTTGAAATATAGAATTGTAAAATTCTGACCAAGAAACAAGACGCCATATAATCGTTCACTGGGTTGACTGTATCATGCACAAAGGCTTAGTACAGCTGAAGAAGTTTGCAATGTTAGCCAAGAGATAATGGAATGTTTCACAAAAATGAATGATTTTTGTTTTCTTTGACTCTTGGTATATAACAAAACACTAACAATTGTCTATTTTTCTTTTCTTTCTATTTTATGATATTGAAAATGTAGAATTAGAACAAGTGAATTAAATAGTTGGATATTTTCAACCACGAGAGTTTATTATCGTAAATGATTACAAATGAAGTATATCAGTTAAATCACCATTTTTAAGGAAGGCCATAATAAGATTATCTTCTCCCTTAAGGTGTTCTCTACATACTATTAGAATAGTTGCAGGTTCTTCTCTTTTGTAGGCTATAAAAGAAACAGTTTTGCGTTATGCATGTCACACTACTTGCGAATTTGATCTTGCGCCATGACGCAACAAGATCAAATATCCCAATGTTCTCAGTCAGAATCACCAATAAATTTTCTTATCTTTTTACTATCCTTTGTTATTATATTATTTACTGGGGTGGCTGTTTATTTTCCTTGTCAGAAAATGCAGAAATTGCGCAATAGTATACCCAGGAGCCTTCAAGGCACCACCCACTAGTCCTTTGCAGGCATAAGATATAGAGTTGGAAGTGCAGTAAATGTTTTTGTCAGCAAACTTTGTCTGGAACGATCGCGGATATTCCTTATGTGACTTATATCTTGGTCTGTTCCATTTAGCCAAGTTTCGGGTAAGACCAGAATGTCTAGATGGTTAGAGTGGATTTTCTAACAATAGATCTTGCATTCAAGATAGCGAAATTACTGGAAAGCTGAGTTTTCAATGAAGCACCAAGAAGCGCAACAGGTATCAGATTGTTGACATTTCTAGAATAGGTTTCTATTGAAGATCTACGATGCGTAGAAAGAATGGTTGGATTATGTTGAGACTCATATCTACTTGGTTCGTAATTCCATAGAAGACATTTATGATTTCGCTGTACTCCCTTGAGACATTTGAACACTTCACTGCAGGGCATTTACGGCCAAAACTTCAAGTCTGTGGAATCCAAAACGGGTCCTGGATTTGGATTTACATCACCAGAGACGAGTATCGCCGAAGAGGTAATATTAAACGTTGCAGTAGAATTGTGAGGATAAAGTATGCTATCTTTCGTTCAGCTATTTGAATTTTAATGTCGTAGATACAATCCGTGAATTTTTGCTGCAATTATCGGGAACTTCGATGAAATATTGGTTTTCCTCATTCAAATTAGACTTTAGATTCAACCTAGAGATATACTTTTCAAGAATCACGGCCGCAGGTAACAGTAAAATAAGAAAACTTACAGAGACCAAAACAACAGCTCTATCCATGGTTCATTAAGCATCAAACTTAGTAAAAAACTTCACCAAACTTTAGTTACTCAGAGTAATTAAAGAATAGTGTTGAGAGAAGTCATGTAGGTAGTGTACTAGAATTACAGTGAAATTTGTAGGTATTATGAGTTACACATGGGTATTACGATATTAATATTTTGATTGTGGAGTATGGTCATTTACTCTTAATATATTGAATTCTTATATCATATGATAGAATACACTATTCTTAATAGTCACTTCAATGACAATTAATGTGAAAAATTGGGCTCTGTAGAACAATTGTAGCCAAAATTATTATAATTCTTTAAAACGAGGTACTATACAAGAAGCTTTTACTTCATTTGTCAGGGTCACATTTGAGAAGGATTTCTGAAAAAATACATAAAAAGTATGACAATATGGATGAAAATGTTGAAGTAAATATGAAAACTGTTCAAACAGTTTAAAAACCTCAAACAGTATTCCATATGTCTTTACCACATAAAAGTCTCAAAAAAATAACTTATAATAATAACTTTTTCAAATATTTAAAACATGCATATTTCATATGCTTATGCCCACATGCGTGCAAAATAATAAAAATATAAAAAATAATAATAATATTTAAGATGCGCTTATTCATTGCTCCTCTAAGCACACGAAAGAGTAATACTAGAATAGACAAAGAACTAATAGCAGAGATACATTTACAAATGATATGCTTGTTTGAATAGATAAGTTTTTAGGGCTGTCTTGAAGGATGTTAGCGATGATTGTGATGTAATGGAAGGAAGAAGCAGAGTTTCACAGTTCAGGACCATATACGGAAAACGAACGATAACCATGAGGTTTTAGACGAAATTTGTTGACGATTTGATTGAATGGAAAATGAAGATGTTAGATTTCTTGGGGGTTTGTATTGGGAAAATGCAATGAGAGATGTAGCATGGAGCCAGGTTATATTGGGAGTTATTGTTATTAAGAGGATGTTGTATATAATACGGTGAGTCATACGAAGCCAATGAAGCTGACATTTTAGTTGGCATGTAGTAGGACGCTGATCAATAGTCAAAGATGGATTTTGTTCAATAGAAGTCAATTCATTTCTAGTTTTGATTATTTGGTTCTTGAAGAAAGTGAACAACATTGTTTGCAAGCAGAGTAGATGATTGACATGTTGGAACACGTTTTTCTGGTGATTTATGTAGAAGGTTCTTTGTTGGGACTTGGTGAAAAGTATAATTGTGAAGGATGTTATGGATATCAGATATGCAATGATCATCTTGGTCTGAGGGGCGGATCCAGGGGTAGTAATATAGATGCGTAGTCACCCCCATTCGCTTAAATTCCTCAGTGTATTGTTAGTAACGATCACCCCCCTTTTCCTTTCTTTCCTCATAAAACCTTTGTAATAGTCACCCCCCCCCCCCCCCCTGAGTTCCAAAATTCCTGGATTTACCCCTGGGTCTGTTCCATTTAGCCAAGTTTCGGTTAACGCCAGAAAGTCTAGATTGATAGAGTGGATTTTCTAACAATAGATCTTGCATTCAAGATAGCGAAATTACTAGAAAGCTGAGTTTTCAATGAAGCACCAAGAAGCGCAACAGGTATCAGATTGTTGACATTTCTAGAATAGATTTCCATTGAAGATCTACGATGCGTAGAAAGAATGGTTGGAATATGTTGAGACTCGTATCTACTTGGTTCGTAATTCCATTAAAGACATTTATGATTTCGCTGTACTCCCTTGAGACATTTTGGACACTTCACTGCAGCGCATTCCGGCCAAAACTTCAAGTCTGTGGAATCCAAAACGGGTCCTGGATTTGGATGTACATCACCAGAGACGATTATTGCCGAAGAGGTAATTTTAAACGTTGCAGTAGAATTGTGAGGATAAAGTATGCTATCTTTCGTTCAGCTATTTGAATTTTAATGTCGTAGATACAATCCGTGAATTTTTGCTGCAATTATCGGGAACTTTGATGACATATTGGTTTTCCTCATTCAAATTAGACTTTAGATCCAACCTGGAAATATACTTTTCAAGAATCACGGCCACAGATAACAGTAAAATAAGAAAACTTACAGAGACCAAAACGACACCTCTATCCATGGTTCATTAAGCATCAAACTTAATTAACAAAACTTCATCAAACTTTAGTTACTTAGAGTAATTAAAGAATAGTATTGAGAGAAGTCATGTAGGCAGTGTACTAGAATTACAGTGAAATTTGTATGTAGATATTTTAATTGTACGAGTTGCACATGGGTATTACGATATTAGTATTTTGATTGTGGAGTATGATCATTTACTCTTAATACATTGCATTCTTATATCATATGATAGAATACGCTATTCTTAATAGTCACTTCAATGACAATTAATAATTAATTGTAATTCTTTAAAACGAGGTACTATACAAGGAGCTTTTACTTCATTTGTCAGGGTCACATTTGAGAAGGATTTATGAAAAAATACACAAAAAGTATGACAATATGAATGAAAATGTTCAAGTAAATATGAAAACTGTTCAAACAGTTTAAAAACCTCCAGAAGCATTTCATATGTCTTTACCACATAAAAGTCTTTAAAAAATAACTTATAATAATAACTTTTTCAAATATTTAAAACATGCATATTTTATATGCTTATGCTCACATGCGTGCAAAATAATAAAAATATAACAATATTTAAGATGCGCTTATTCATTGCTGCTCTAAGCGCACGAAAGAGTAATACTAGAATAGACAAAGAACTAATAGCATTCTAGGGCTGTCTTGAAGGATGTTAGCGATGATTGTGATGTAATGGAAGGAGGAACAGAGTTCCACAGTTCAGGGCCACATACGGAAAGCGAACGATAACCAAAAGGTTTTAGACGAAATTTTTGATTATTTGATTGAATGGAAAATGAAGATTTTAGATTTCTTGGGGGTTTGTATTGGGAAAATGCAATGAGAGATGTAGGATGTAGCCAGGTTATATTGGGATTTCAATGTTATTAAGAGGACGTTGTATATAATACGGTGAGTCACAGGAAGCCAATGAAGCTGACATTTTAGTTGGCGTGTAGTAGGACGCTGATCAATAGTCAAAGATGGATTTTGTTCAATAGAAGTCAATTCATTTCTAGTTTTGATTATTTGGTTCTTGAAGAAAGTGAACAACATTGTTTGCAAGCAGAGTAGATGATTGACATGTTGGAACACGTTTTTCTGGTGATTTATGTAGAAGGTTCTTTGTTGGGACTTGGTGAAAAGTATAATTGTGAAGGATGTTATGGATATCAGATATGCAATGATCATCTTGGTCTGAGGGGCGGATCCAGGGGTAGTAATATAGATGCGTAGTCACCCCCATTCGCTTAAATTCCTCAGTGTATTGTTAGTAACGATCACCCCCCTTTTCCTTTCTTTCCTCATAAAACCTTTGTAATAGTCACCCCCCCCCCCCCCCCCCCCTGAGTTCCAAAATTCCTGGATTTACCCCTGGGTCTGTTCCATTTAGCCAAGTTTCGGTTAACGCCAGAAAGTCTAGATTGATAGAGTGGATTTTCTAACAATAGATCTTGCATTCAAGATAGCGAAATTACTAGGAAAGCTGAGTTTTCGATGTAGCACCAAGAAGCGCAACAGGTATCAGATTGTTGACATTTCTAGAATAGGTTCCCAAGATCTACGATGCGTAGAAAGAATGGTTGGAATATGTTGAGATTCATATCTACTTGGATTGTAACTCCAACTCCATTTCAAGACATGTCTCAAGACATTTATGATTTCGCTGTACTCCCTTGAGACATTTGGACACTTCACTGCAGGGCATTCCGTCCAGGTGTTGTGTGTGGAACCCATAACGGATCCTAGATTTGGATGTACATCACCAAAGTCGAGTATCGCCGAAGAGCTAATATTAAACGTTGCTGTAGGATTGTGAGGATAAAGTACGCGATCTTTCAGCCATTTGAATTTTATTCAACGACATCAAATGTCGTAGATATAATCCGTGAATTTTTGCTGCAATAATTATCGGGAACTTTGAAGAAATATTGGTTTTCCTCATTCAAATTAGACTTTAGATCCAACCTGGAAATATACTTTTCAAGAATCACGGCCGTAGGTAACAGTAAAATAAGAATATTTGCAGAGACCAAAACAACACGTCTATCCATGGTTCATTAAGCATCAAACTTAGTAAAAAACTTCATCAAACTTTAGTTACTCAGAGTAATTAAAGAAAAGTGTTGAGAGAAGCCATGTAGGTAGTGTACTAGAATTACAGTGAAATTTGTAGGTATTTTAATTGTATGAGTTACACATGGCTATTACGATATTAGTATTTTGATTGTGGAGTATGATCATTTACTCTTAATACATTGCATTCTTATATCATATGATAGAATACGCTATTCTTAATACTCACTTCAATGACAATTAACGTTAAAAAAATGGGCTCTGTAGAACAATTGTAGCCAAAATTATTATAATTATTTAAAACGAGGTTCTATACAAGAAGCTTTTACTTCATTTGTCAGGGTCACATTTGAGAAGGATTTCTGAAAAAATACACAAAAAGTATGACAATATGAATGAAAATGTTCAAGTAAATATGAAAAGTGTTCAAACAGTTTAAAAACCTCAAACAGTATTCCATATGTCTTCACCACATAAAAGTCTCAAAAAAATAACTTATAATAATAACTTTTTCAAATATTTAAAACATGCATATTTTATATGCTTATGCTCACATGCGTGCAAAATAAAATAATAATAATAATAATATAATAATATTTATAATGCGCTTATTCATTGCTGCTCTAAGCGCACGAAAGAGTAATACTAGAATAGACAAAGAACTAACAGCATAGATACATTTACAAATGATATGCTTGTTTGAATAGATAAGTTTCTAGGGCTGTCTTGAAGGATGTTAGCGATGATTGTGATGTAATGGAAGGAAGAACAGAGTTCCACAGTTCAGGACCATATACGGAAAACGAACGATAACCATGAGGTTTTAGACGAAATTTGTTGACGATTTGATTGAATGGAAAATGAAGATGTTAGATTTCTTGGGGGTTTGTATTGGGAAAATGCAATGAGAGATGTAGCATGGAGCCAGGTTATATTGGGAGTTATTATTATTAAGAGGATGTTGTATATAATACGGTGAGTCACAGGAAGCCAATGAAGATGATAGTTTAGTTGGCATGGATTTTCAAAGATGGATTTTGTTCAATAGAAGTCAATTCATTTCAGGGGTGGTGAAGTAGGTGACTAGTCAACACCCTTTTGCTTAAGTTTTTCATTATATTGTTAATATAATTGACGGTCAACACTTGAATCTTATTAACCGAGCGGGAGGTCTGTACGTGATGATCTTGACCGAGGTCTGTACCCGACCGAGGTCAAGATTATTCCGTACAGACCGACCAAGCTCGGTTAATAAGAGTTTTATTATATGACCACTTTTCATTGAAAAGGACAAAATGTTTTCGCCGTAAGATTAATATGCGATCTGACCGGTTAATACCGGAGAATCTAGACCAGTCCGCGATGCGATCTATCCAATCAGATTACGTTTTATTATATGATCTATCATGAGTATAAAGTTTAGGATAAAAACTTCATAAAAAACACTAATCCAACCCAATCCATCAATCTACACGATTCTCAATAGACCTTGGTATTGATACTCTTTTCTTGGTATTCCTGGTAAACCTTTGTAACCCCCCTTCTATACTTCCTGGATCTGCCACTGATGTATACAGAAGTGTTTTTCTTGATTTCAATTTTCAATATTTAAAAATTCTTTTTTTCGTTCTCGTGTGCGCTCGTTTAATTATCAATTTATTGTTTGATTTTAGATGAATGTTGAATAACAAGGAAAGCTGAAGATGAATATGTTCAACAAGACAACTTTTGTAAGGTTTTGCTGTGTGTCAACTTCCATGTTGCCAGAGGAACTTGGACTGTGAACTGAACAGCTGATTTGTCTGTACAAAGAATGCATAGAGATGGCTAAACACTGTAATGATATAAGTACCATGATGTATTCATGCATGCAGTTCGTAAAGCATAGCAACAGCATAGGTAGACATGCTGATTCACTGAGGTGTCTGAAGGAAATATTACCGTTAGCTGTAGCAATACCAAGTGATGAGTTAATAGTTCGTAAAAATTTGTGCTTTACATATAAGGGGATCAACGAGTTTGAAAACGTTGTCTTGCACGCCAAGAAATGGATCAAAATTGCTCAAACTATAGGCGATAAAGAAAACGAAATGTATGGACATAAGGAAATGGGAAATGCATTTTTGTCCATAACTCGTTATGATGATGCTATTGACTGTGGCAAAAAATGTCTTAAGATTGCCCAGGAAATTGATAGTGCTGAAGGCGAGATTATGGCATATGACTGCATCGGAGTCGCATATAAATACATGGAGAAATATGATGACACTATTCTGTATGCGCACAAGCTCCTTGATTGCGCCATAAAAAACAACGATCAGGAGGCTATTATATATGCGTACTTAAGGCTGGGAGATGAATTTTCATCCTTAGCTCGTTATGATGATGCTATTGACTGTAGCAAAAAACTTCTTACAATTGCCCAGGAAATTGATAGTGCTGACGACGAGATGAAAGCATATAAATGCATCATGGTCGCATATAAGGACATGGAGAAATATGATGACCTAATTCTGTATGCGCACAAGCTCCTTGATTGCGCCATGAAAAGCAACAATCAGGAGACTATGATATATGCGTACTTAATGCTGGTAGATGGGTTTTCATCCTTAGCTCGTTATGATGATGCTATTGACTGTGGCAAGAAATGTCTTACAATTGCCCAAGAAATTAATTGTGCTGATGGCGAGATGAAAGCATATAACCTTATAATGACCGCATATACAAACATGCAGAAATATGATGAGACTATTTTGTATGCGCACAAGCTCCTTGATTGCGCCATGGAAAACAACAATCAGAAGGCTATGATGGATGCGTACATAAGGCTGGGAAATGGGTTTACATCCTTAGCTCGTTATGATGATGTTATTGACTGTGGCAAGAAATGTCTTCCAATTGCTCAGGAAATTGATAGTGCTAAAGGCGAGATGAAAGCATATAACCTTATAATGTTCGCATATAAATACATGCAGAAATATGATGACACTATCCTATATGCGCACAAGTTCCTTGATTGCGCCTTGAAAAACAACGATCAGAAGGCTATGACGGACGTGTACTTACAGCTAGGAAGAGCACATCTTGCCTTGAATCACTATCAAGATGCCACTGACTTTGGACAGAAATGCATTGAAATAGCAAGAGAGATAGAAGACAGACGTGGTGAAGTCAGGGCTTACCTATTAATGGGGCAGATATATAACGCTCTTTCTGACTACGACAATGCAATTATCTATTGCAAGAAGTGTATTGAGCTTGCAAAAACTATTGGCGATAAACGTGCTGAGGCTCATGCTTATAGCGAACTTGGAGAGATATATTATTCCTTGGAGAAATACGATGATGCCATTTCCAACTACAACAAGTGTGTTCACATTGACAAGGAAGATAATGAAGTAAAAAGTGCTCACGTTATTGCGTATCTGACTTTGGGAAAGGTATACAAGTCTTTGGAGAAATACGATGAAGCCATTCAGAATTACAAGCAATGTATAGACATCGTGAACCGTTTTGGCCTCGTAAAGAGAGAGGAGGCTGTTGCTTATAGCGAACTTGGAGATATATATTGTTCCTTGGAGAAATATGATGATGCCATTTCCAACTGCCACAACTGTCTTCACATCGACAACGAAGATAATAAAGAAAAAAGTGCTCACGCTATTGCGCATCTGACTTTGGGAAAGGTATACCAGTCTTTGGAGAAATACGATGAAGCCATTCAGAATTTCCAGCAATGTATAGACATCGTGAACCGTTTTGGCCTCGTAAACAGAGCGGATATGGCAGCGTATATGGGTCTAGGAAATACATATGTTATACTGGAACAGTACGATGATGCAGAACGATACATTGAGGAATGCATCGACATGGCACAGGAAACTGGTATGAAAATAATTGAAGCACGAGCATGTGTCACTCTTTCGTCTGTATACCTCGCATCAGGTGATAAGGAAAGCATCAATTTAAATGCCATCCTATACGGTAAGAAATGCCTGAACATCTCTCAAGAAATTGGCGACAAAAAAACTGAGATGGAAGGACATGTTAATCTCGCTAAAGCATATATGAATTTGTCGCTGTTGAGTGAAATGTCTCAGAGTATAGATGCAGGCATGGCGATTGCTACAGAGCTTGGAGACAAAGAAGCTGAAGAAAAATTAAAAGAAATTCGTTCTACTCTTTATTTCACAGTTGGTTTGCCTGAGAAGGTTGATGCACCCTCAATAAAGGAATTAATAGAGGTACCAACATGTTCTGAAGATGAGCTTCTACAGGATCTTGACGAAGCGGTGAAGACAGGCGATAAACAAAGAAATATAGAGCTTCCATTCAGGCTTACAATTTGTATCATGCCAAAAAAGATTATGAAAAAGCAATCAATTGCCTCGAACAGATGAAGGAGAATGATGTCAATCGTTCTTGGAACTTGTTCTGTAGTGCACAAATCGGGAGCTTTTATCATTTGATGGATCAGGATGAGAAGGCTTTAGACAGTTTCAATAAAGGGCTATCAGCTGCTGTGTCTAGTCCTGATACTGATGGAAACCTATCCCAATTCTGGTATTGCTTAGGTGAATTATTGTATAAATTTAACATGGAACTGGACTTGGCAGAACATTTTCTAAGAAAAGCTATACGATGCTGTGAAGCGATCTTTACCACACTTGGTAGTCTTGATGAATTCAAGATCTCAATTATTGAGAACTATGTCAATAGTTATAAGCTGTTGGCGGTACTGCTAATAAACGGCAAACAGATGGAGGAAGGGCTTTTAGTGTTGGATCGTTGTCGTGCAAGAGCATTGAAAGATCTCATGATGTCAAACTTCAAGATGGAACAAGAGGAGAGCAATGATGAACACCTAGAGTACAGCGATGTTTTGTCCCTGGTCTCAAGAAATGACTTCAGCATTGCCTTTTACTCACTTTGTTTTGATGGTTTTCTGAAATTTTTCATTGGAGGGGAGACAAATTTGCATTATTCATTGTGTAGTAATCGTTCGCTACAAATAAACGTCGATAGGTCGTTTGAAGAAATGAGTGTTCGTGAGGTGGATGACTGTGAGAACAGGTCCTTGGACAAAGAAGAAGATATTCAAAAAGAACAAAGAAGATGTATAGAAGAACACGAGGGACTTAATGAAGCTACGGCATTACTGCTGAACCTCGATTCGAACACAGGAGAATCTAATGAGAATAGTGCTGAAACCGATAAATCTCCTTCAGAAGCTCTATTTGATATCTTAGAATGTGATAGAATACTATCGTCGAAGCAAGAAGAGGTTGTTATTTTTCCAGAGGGTCCCGTATGCCAAGTACCTTTTCCCGCCTTACGAGATCCTCGCACGGGAAAGTATTTATCAGAGACAAAGCGCATTAGACTTGCTCCTTCATTAGCGACTTTGAAGCACTTTGAAGACTTCCCAACAGACCAAACCAGCGATTCGAAGCCTTTGATTATTGGTAATCCTTTGGTTGGGAAGGTAATGATGGATGGAGAAGAACGCGATGATATTAAAGATCTGCCGGGTGCATTTAAAGAAGCCGAGAATATTTCTAAGTTACTGAATACCCCTCCATTATTGGGAGACCAGGCTACAAAGCCAGCCGTCCTAGAGAGGCTACAAAAAGGGGTATCTGTGGTTCACATTGCTGCACATGGTATTCTATCAAAAGCTACCATCGTACTTGCACCTTCTCCTGAGGTAAGAGCAACAAAGACCCCAGATGAAGAAGATTACATGCTGACCATGGCTGATGTACAGCAGGCTCAAGTACGTGCACAGTTAGTTGTGTTAAGCTGCTGTCACAGTGGGCGGGGTGAAATCAGAGCTGAAGGAGTAGTTGGCATGTGTCGAGCCTTTCTAGCGTCAGGTGCTCGTGCAGTGGTAGCGTCTCTGTGGGCCATCGATGACGATGCAACACTCTACTTTATGACATCGTTTTATGGCAATCTGAAAAATGGGAAAAGTGCCAGTACGAGTCTACAGCTGACAATGAACGAGATGAGAAACACGTATATAGAACCAAAATACTGGGCGCCATTTTTTATCATGGGTGATGATATAACGCTCAAGAGCATTTAAAACGTGTTTGTTAAATGATAGAGGGGACATGTTATAGGCGTATTACGGCATTGGATAAATTGGAGAAGCTTAATTACACTATAACCAACTCACTATTATCATCACCATCACTCACCATGACTGTGACTATAACCTATGACTACATTTGTAACTACCATTATTATCATGACCATCACTCACCATGACTGTGACTATAACCTATGACTACATTTGTAACTACCACTATTATCATGACCATCACTCACCATGACTATGGCTATAACCTATGACTACATTTGTAACTACCACTATTATCATGACCATCACTCACCATGACTATGGCTATAACCTATGACTACATTTGTAACTACCACTATTATCATGACCATCACTCACCATGACTATGGCTATAACCTATGACTACATTTGTAACTACCACTATTATCATCACCATCACTCACCATGACTGTGACTATAACCTATGACTACATTTGTAACTACCACTATTATCATGACCATCACTCACCATGACTATGGCTATAACCTATGACTACATTTGTAACTATCACTATTATCACCACCATCACTCACCATGACTATGGCTATAACCTATGACTACATTTGTAACTATCACTATTATCACCACCATCACTCACCACGACTATGACTATAACCTATGACTACATTTGTAACTACCACTATTATCATGACCATCACTCACCATGACTATGACTATAACCTATGACTACATTTGTAACTTCAGCTACAAATATAAAAACAGTTAAAATTAGGCTGAGAATACTCACATTTTATTGGCTGCACAATGTATTGGAATTCCTTTTTACCTTTTGATCTTGTAGTATGTCAAGTGTTACGAACCCTAAAATTGAAGTAACAACTATTAGAGTTAGAGTCAAAACTATATATTTTAACGATATCTATATCTTAACAATACCTTATAATCTTTATCTATATCTTAATAATACCTTATAATCTTTATCTATATCTTAATAATACCTTATAATCTTTATCTATATCTTAATAATACCTTATAATCTTTATCTATATCTTAATAATACCTTATAATCTTTATCTATATCTTTTATTTACTCAGTATTAACGTAACTTTTGTAGAATACCGTGGGCAATTCCCACGTGTTTAGAATATATAAAGGGTAGATCTGATACATGTAAAGTAGATGGAGTAGATGAAGTGCTACCCGGTACCTCTCTCTTGGGGGAATGCTTACACAAGTCAAGTTTGGATTAGCACGCAAGCCGTGAGAATATGAATTATAACAAGAAATGACAAAGAAAACACGGATGCTTAGCAGATGATAGATCATAGACAATTAATATAACCCCTTTGTTTTAATGCGTTGTCTGTTAGAAGGCAATAAGTAAGTGTTATTGTTATAGTAATGATGAAAAGGTAAATTATACACCGTGAAAAGATGAAAAACTTACTGACGTTTCGGACGCTAGTCCTTCCTCTTTTACTCCGACGAAGGACTAGCGTCCGAAACGTCAGTAAGTTTATTCATTTTTTCATCTTTTCACGGTGTATAATTTACCTTTTCATCATTACTGTTTCATTAGGAACACCGACGCAGCTCACACTAGTTTTTAGCTAGTTATATCTGTTAATTGTTATATTCCAACTATGATTGGTCGAGAGGGTATCACGTGAACGTGAACAAGTTTCGATGTTTCCCCGGCAACGGCTCTCAGCGGACAACAACATGTTGTTGACTGGTAATAAGTTTTTCCACATCAAAAAATCAAAAAACATTTTTTGTTTTCTTTGACTCTTGGTGTCTAACAAAACACTAATAATTGTCTATTTCTTTTTCTTTCTATTTTATAATATTGAAAATGTAGAATTAGAACAAATGAATTAAATAGTTGGATATTTTCAACAACAAGAGTTTATTATCGTAAATGATTACAAATGAAGTATATATAAATTTATTTATTGTGGGAAGCCATTTCAATGTTACAGCATGTCGTACCGTGTACTTGCTGTAAGTCAGTACCGTATGTTTCCCACTCATACGATAACCATTCTTATGGGAAGCCATTTCAATGTTACGGCATGTCGTACCGTGTACGTGCTGTAAGTCATTACCGTATGTTTCCCACTCATACGATAACCATTCTTATGGGAAGCCATGTCAATGTTACGGCATGTCGTACCGTGTACGTGCTGTAAGTCAGTACCGTATGTTTCCCACTCATACGATAACCATTCTTATGGGAAGCCATTTCAATGTTACGGCATGTCGTACCGTGTACGTGCTGTAAGTCAGTACCGTATGTTTCCCACTCATACGATAACCATTCTTATGGGAAGCCATTTCAATGTTACGGCATGTCGTACCGTGTACGTGCTGTAAGTCAGTACCGTATGTTTCCCACTCATACGATAACCATTCTTATGGGAAGCCATTTCAATGTTACGGCATGTCGTACCGTGTACGTGCTGTAAGTCAGTACCGTATGTTTCCCACTCATACGATAACCATTCTTATGGGAAGCCATTTCAATGTTACGGCATGTCGTACCGTGTACGTACTGTAAGTCAGTACCGTATGTTTCCCACTCATACGATAACCATTCTTATGGGAAGCCATTTCAATGTTACGGCATGTCGTACCGTGTACGTACTGTAAGTCAGTACCGTATGTTTCCTACTCATACGATAACCATTCTTATGGGTAGCCATTTCAATGTTATGGCATGTCGTACCGTGTACGTGCCGTAAGTCAGTACCGTATGTTTCCCACTCACACGATAACCATTCTTATGGGAAGCCATTTCAATGTTATGGCATGTCGTACCGTGTACGTGCTGTAAGTCAGTACCGTGTGTTTCTCACTCGTACGATAACCATTCTTATCGGAAGCCATTAAAATATTATCATGTCGTATTGCGTTTTAGAGTCGAGCACTTTTCTTTATTAGATATAAATCTTCAACAATGAGGCAATATTTTTATTGAAAAAAAGATTTATTCCTAGTCGGAATTTATTCCTAATTTGGCTTGCAAGGTTGCCATTATTGCAAAGTCAGGAAGTGTTCCCCTGAATCTGCATTGATTCCTCCGGTACAAATGGTGTGGACCGCTGAACAACAAGCATTGCAAACTTGGTTTTAACTAAGCCCTAACAACGTTTTACAAGCCCCATAACATTTTCGTGACCATAACACAATTATGCCTACTGAGTAGCAAGAGTTTTAAAAAGTCTTAAAATATCAAATGTAGCCCAAGCTAGGTTTCATTTCTCTGTGCTTCATTTTGATGTTGTTCATAGTTGGAAAAAAAACATGAAAAAAGAGTTCTAAAGAACGGTAACCCACCCCTCCCCCCCCATTCCAGTCTTGTTTGCGATGACAAAGGAGCCTGGGTAATGGTTCCCAGGCTCTCTCCATGTGATAAACAAAAATGGCGGACAAGTTGATGCGCGGGAATTTTTGATCCCAAACTTAAATTTAAACGCTGTTTTTTTATGTTATTTTGCTTTAAGAAGTAGAATATTGGTATTTTTAAGTTTTAGAAATCCTATTTTCTGTTGTGATGGAGAGTATTTTGCTTGTGGAGCGGCTAAAACAGGCCATTCAAGACGATTTCAAAGGTACATTTTATAGTTACTCTTAAATTTCCAAACTTTTCTTCAAAGACTCCGTTAAGACTTAAATGTCTTCAAAATATGCATTCATCTGCTGCTTCGAGTGTGTTTTATATCATTTCAACGTAATCGTATGCCATTTGGGCACTATTTACGTATAGTTTATTGTGTATATAGTTGTTGGTACAGTTATATGCTGTTCTTTTGTAAGTGCTACCTGAGCTGGTATATAAGATTTTTAAGTTCTTATGTGGTACTGTGAATTTCTTTCATAAATGAATGAAATTTTGTTTTTAATATCATTTATCCATCCATCCATCCACATCTATTCGCTTTCTGTCAATCATCATCCATCATCCCTCCCTACCTACCTCCCTCCCTACCTACCTCCCTCCTTCCCTCCCTCCATCCACGGACCGATCCATCCATCCATCCATCCATCCATCTAAACATCCATCTAACAGGGCTTGAATTATAATTTTTTTTCAGCCTGCCATACTAAAGGAGTATGGTAAAAGGAGGTAAATCCCATAAATTTGTACAATGCCAATGGCCAGATGACAGGCCGCTATTTTGTAGCCCTGATCTAAACCATCCACCCACCCATCCATCCATCCATCCTCCATCCAACCATCCATCCATCCATTTACCCATCCATCCATCCATCCATCCATCCTCCCATCCATCCATCCTCCCATCCATCCATCCATCCATCCATCCATCCATCCATCCATCCATCCATCCATCCATCCATCCATCCATCCATCCATCCATCCATCCATCCATCCATCCATCCATCCATCCATCCATCCATCCATCCATCCATCCATCCATCCATCCATCTGTCTATAGATATACCAAATAAACAAGAAATCTACTTGTTGCTTATTATAGCTATCATACTCCATCTAATGTTTTCATTCTTGTTAGGTAAGAGAGAAGAACTGGAGAAAGTAAAACAAGAAAATAAACAATTAGCAGACAAGAATGACACTCTTAACCAACTGAATAAAGAACTCAACAAAGATAATGTCAGGTAGGCAAGTACAATGTTCAAATTTAAACTTGTAAAGAAACATGTTGTAGAAATATTCTATTCTCCTTGAGAGCTGTTATTTTGCAATCTGTTTGGTTGGGAGAATGTGCTTTATGATAGCACAGCACATATCGCTCGTTGCATCATTCCTATCTAAAAGTTTTATTTTATAAGAGAAATAAAAACACTTGATTGCTGTGCTGTGTTGAGCTATAAGATATTTGGGGATTGGGAGAACACTTGAGAAGTGTCAAGAAGTACTCTCTTGTGTTCTGCAATTCCCAGTGTGCTTTATAATCGCACACAGCACATACACACATTTTCTTTCACACTAGTTTTTAGCTAGTTATATCCATTTGTAAAGGAGTTTAGAATGATTTTTGGTCGATCCTGACACGATTGGAAGGATTTAAGATCAAGTTTCCACACTAGATACCATTGAAGTATGTGACATAGAATGATAAATAAATGGCTTTATTCCATACTATTGCAGTTTGACTAAGACTCTAAAAGACTTGAAAGAGAAGTATGATCATTTACACGGAAAACTGAAAAGGTAATTATCATGATTGAATATAAAGACAAATTTTTTATTATGCTTGATTTTAATGTTTTTTCTATTTTAGACCATGTGTCATTTCCTAGAGTATCATTTTTTGTTTATCAATGGACTGCTTTGACAAGGCAGTGGCCATCTTGAATCAGACGGCATTATGGTTCATTCAGAGGGCAAATATACAAAGCTTTGTTATAATGATGGTGTCAATAGCCCTCTTCTGAGATATGCTTCGCTTGTCACGCACAAAGATTGCAGTATGAGGCTACATGCTAAATGCTAAGTCATTCGTGACAGGCGGTAAGAAGAAATTTCAGTTAGCACGTAGCCTCAACTCTGAAACCTTTGTGCGTGACAAGCAAAGCATAA
Source organism: Actinia equina (assembly GCA_011057435.1). Classification (NCBI taxonomy): domain Eukaryota; kingdom Metazoa; phylum Cnidaria; class Anthozoa; order Actiniaria; family Actiniidae; genus Actinia; species Actinia equina. The sequence goes on from WHPX01001023.1 coordinate 29,499, forward strand.
CTTGGAAGGGGGCTATTGACATTTAAAGTTCACAACAAGACAATTGACAAGAGACAAATTAAAATAAATGAAAAGTTCTATAACTGAGGAAACGTTCTCAAATATCGTGCGGCCATCATTTCAACATCTTCGTTTTGTTTTGCTGCATGTGTGACCCATAATGTCCTGAAATTCAAGATGGTTGCGCATCGTCAAAGGGGTCCATTGTGCTTGAGAAGATGTCACATGATAATGGATGCAACTCAAGCAAACAATCGTATTTCTAAGACAATGATCGAAACTTAATGACTTCTCTACTTTGTGTACAGTGTATTTACACCACCTGGCCCGGTTGTAAGAAGTGTGGATAACACTATTTTCCAGTAGATAACTTAATGTTGTTTTCCCTTCAATGAAATTATCCAGTGGATAAGCTTAGCACTATCCACACTTCGTACAACCTGGCCCAGGCCATGTTTGCCTTTTCATAGGAATAAGCTTTCTTGTTTCTGTTTCTTATCAAATAGTACAGAGAAAAAGCTAAGTAATTGGGGGGGGGGGGGGGGGGTTCAGAGAAAGAACAAAATTACAGAGTTTGTATGGAAGAAAATTGGAAGTTCCTAGGGGTAGGGGGTCCTTTTTGAAATTCCCTCCATGGTGGGGTATGGATATTTTCTGGAACTACACGATAATATTATTGCTTTTAGTTTGTTTTTGCTTTGTTTTTCATTCGGCATCTTTAATTACTCATGATGCTTGATTTTATCATTAGGAAACAAGATGAGATAAAGAAGAAAGATCAGTGGTGGGACAAGTACAGATTTACTGCTGAGACAATGATTAAAAGTAAGGAACCAATAAAATTCATATCTGTAGCTGTTGGGGTTGAGGGTTTTCAATAACAGCTTGAGTAAGCTGCAAACCTCTATGAAGTGGGCACCAGGTAAGGTCCTGAAGGTGTCCACTTAATAGAGATACCACTGTATTTACTGTAAAACAAACCTCTATTCAGTGGGCACCAGGTAAGGTCCTGAAGGTGTCCACTTAATAGAAGTACCACTGTATTTACTGTAAAACAAACATCTATGAAGTGGGCACCAGGTAAGGTCCTGAAGGTGTCCACTTAATAGAGATACCACTGTATTTACTGTAAAACAAACCTCTATTCAGTGGGCACCAGGTAAGGTCCTGAAGGTGTCCACTTAATAGAGGTAACACTGTATTTACTGTAAAACAAATCTCTATTCAGTGGGCACCAGGTAAGGTCCTGAAGGTGTCCACTTAATAGAGGTAACACTGTATTTACTGTAAAACAAACCTCTATGAAGTGGACACCAGGTAAGGTCCTGAAGGTGTCCACTTAATAGAGGTACCACTGTATTTACTGTAAAATAAACCTCTATGAAGTGGGCACCAGGTAAGGTCCTGAAGGTGTCCACTTAATAGAGGTAACACTGTATTTACTGTAAAATAAACCTCTATGAAGTGGACACCAGGTAAGGTCCTGAAGGTGTCCACTTAATAGAGGTACCACTGTATTTACTGTAAAATAAACCTCTATGAAGTGGGCACCAGGCAAGGTCCGTAAGGTGTCCACTTAATAGAAGTACCACTGTATTTACTGTAAAACAAACCTATATGAAGTGGGCACCAGGCAAGGTCCTGAAGGTGTCCATGTAATAGAGGTACCACTGTATTTACTGTAAAACAAACATCTATGAAGTGGACACCAGGTAAGGTCCCGAAGGTGTCCACTTAATAGAGGTACCACTGTATTTACTGTAAAACAAACATCTATGAAGTGGACACCAGGTAAGGTCCGTAAGGTGTCCACTTAATAGAGGTACCACTGTATTTACTGTAAAACAAACCTCTATGAAGTGGGCACCAGGGAAGGTCCGTAAGGTGTCCGTAATAGAAGTACCACTTCAAAAAGGTACCATTCGTACTCTATTTCCCCCCACCCTCCCCTCCCTACCCATGCAATAAATGTGACTGTTTCTTTTAATTAGAACTAAGAACTCAAGGATCATTTTCACCTGAAGTTTTACACGAAGTCCGTAGAGATCTTGTCGATATCATGTAAGTACTGTTTGCTATTAATTTTTGTGACTCAGAGTCCCGTCATTCTTCCTGCACATCCTCAATGAAATACCAGAGACTCTAGGAGACCCTTGCACACAGCAGCCAGAAATCTGGCTATTTTGATAGTACCGCACTGTTGAGTTCTTAAATAATTTTTGAATACTCCAGTTCGAAGTCTCTGTTGCTCCAGGTTAGCATAAACTTTGTGAAGAATGTTCACGTGTTCCAGTGAAGGTCTGTGGAATTTCAAAGTGTTTGTATTGTTGAAGTTGTTCATTCTTTACTTTACCGTTGGTATTTGTGAATATTTAAACACGGATACGAGGCTAACCCTGAGTAAATGAGTCTGTGACCAAGGAACACAGCAGTATTTTGGAACTAAAAAAAGGTCTTTTACAGCTAAAGTACACTCTCCTTTCCTGGAATCAAAGTCTTTTACTTTGATTCCAGGAAAAAAAGTTGCTTTCCACTGCACTACCATCTTACCAACTTCAAGGCAATTGTTTTCCAAAGGCAAGGACTAGTGTCGTTGCTAGCACTAGCACATGTTTGCAATCATCACCAGAAATATCATAGCTCTTTCAATCTTAGGGTTTCCCAGATTCTTTGATAATTTGTTGAGAATGACCAGATTCTGGAGTTCAGAGTTGCACTGGTGCTGAGACCTCGTCAGCTGGGCTACCCTGTGGAAAACACAGGAAGCCCATAACAAATGTTCAAAATAAAAGATCTATACTTGTATAGAATATGAATTGTATTCATATTTATGTGTCTTCTCATGCACAACCATTAAACAAAGAAATGATACTCTAGGGAATGACACATTCTCTTGAGAATAAGATTCTTTGTTTGAGCTGTATTCATATTCATGTGTCTTCTCATGTGCAACCATTAAATAAAGGAATAATACTCTATGGAATGACACATGTTCTGAAATGGAAAAAACATTATGGCAGTGAGAAAGAAGTCTGAAATGGTTAATCTATTCTTTATTTTTACCTTTTCAGGGAAGAAGCCTCAAGCAAAGAAAGTAGCAGTTCACACAGCTCACAAGAAGTTAAAAATTCTTTCAAGTTGTCTACATCTAAAGACAGAAAAAAGAGAGTTCGATACACTGAAGTCTCACCTGAAAACATTGACACTAACCATGATGGAAGATGTCAGTCAAAGGACTTGATCACAAGACCAATACACGAGGCAAAATCCAAGAATGGTGATGATGAATCCTGCACAGAAAAGCAAAATAACTTTATCTCTGCTGCATGTCCTACAGATGTGGTTGAAGAAAGTGTCAAAACCACTGGAAGAAATACAGAAAGAGGAAACAAAAATAAAATAGGGTCTACAAAGCACTGCGTAGAAATGACTTGTTCATCGTCCAGAACAGTTGCAAAAGATAAAGAAAACAAACTGAGTAATTTAGGGTCGACGAACGAGACTAAAAAAGGTTACGAAGAAGATAGAAATTTCCTTGACGATGATGAAACATGTGGATATCCTTCATTAACGAGTACCCCAATGTTTTCGACATTGAATAAGAGAGCACCTTTATCTGTTGCGGTTTTACATGATATCAGCATTATACCCAATGATAGAGAAGAACATTTAAAAATTCCAAGTGAAATAGATGACATATTAGTCCCTGGAGCTGATTTGGATGACGTTGATTCTTCTTCACCATTAACTCCTGCCGTTCCAACCATCTTTGAAAACTTACTTTCTCGAAGGACTTCATTGACAACCAAAAGCGAATATAGTGAAGAAAATATCATATCCAAGGATAAAACTGTAGGGATGTATGTCAAAGAAGAGAGAAAACAGCCTGGTAGAAAAGACTTAAGGATTATTATTTCCGATATTCAAAGATTAAAACCGACTGACAAGGATAACGGACCATCGCCAAGTATTCTAAGGAACCTTGAGTTTAAAACTGAAGTGAATGACGATACAATAGACTATCCTGGTGCTTCTGAGGACAATCCTGGATCTCCATCAATACTTGATATAGACATGAAACCTTCCATGAATGTCAAACATAAGACAAGTTTGAATGGAATTAAACGAAAAAGAGGAAATTTTGAGGAGAAAGAGATGGGAATCCCACTAGATAACAAGGTTAGATACATCCTTGAGTGAGTGAGTAATGGGACCAATGAATGAATGCACACACCCACTCACACAATGAATCAACGAACAAACAAACCAATGAATGAAGGTAGGAACGAACTAAGGAATCATTCATTCGATGAATGATTAAATGAATGAAATAATAAATGGATGATTGAAGGAATGTTTGATTGAATGACTGAATGAATGGATGGATGATTGAAGGAATGAATGAATGAAGTTGAATGAATGAATGAAGGAATGATTGAAGGAATGATTGATTGAATGACTGAATGAATGGATGAAAGAATGGATGGATGAATGAATGGATGATTGGATGAATGAATGAATGGATGAATTAATTAAATGATTAATTAATGAATAAATGGATGATTGAATGAATTAATGGATGAATTAATGAATGAATTAATGAAGATGCGCTTGTAGTTCGAAAGCTTGGTTATAATGGAGAAGAAACAAAATATAAATGTTTTATTTTTTTAACACAGGAGGAAAGACCAGCACAACCAGATAAAAAATCCAGAACAAACAGCACCGAAGATACCTTCAAGATGCCCACCAAACCACTTCATTCTTCCAAAACAAACAAACAGTTGAAAGAACCTCAAATCTCCGTGGAATCTTGTAGTATAATGTTGTTGAGTGATGATGAAGAAGAAGGAAATAAGATGGAGTCAAGCAGTGTAGACATGTTTGCCAACAGTGGGAAGTCACTCTCCAAAGACCTTTCAAATGGTAAGGTTTGGGGGGGGGGGTATGGAGGGTATGGATGTTTGGCAGTACACAAAATACCTTCCTAGAGTCTTTGCACTCTTCAATCCAATCCTCCTCCATGGGGGGGGGGGGGTATGGAGGGTATGGATGGTTGGCAGTACACAAAATACCTTCCTATAGTCTTTGCACTCTTCAATCCAATCCTCCTCCATGGGGGGGGGGGGGTATGGAGGGTATGGATGGTTGGCAGTACACAAAATACCTTCCTAGAGTCTTTGCACTCTACAATCTAATCCTCCTCCATGGGGGGGGGGGGGGGGGGGGTATGGATATCTCCTGGAGCAACTCATTCAATATAATTTTTGGTGATAATATATTTCTTGATCAGACAAAGATGTGATTGACGTGATAGGAGACCAAGACCAGTCCAGTAAAACAACAACACCTACTACTTCACTGTTCAACATAAAGGTACTGTAAGATAACATCAGAATATTTACTTCCCTCAGAGCTGTTAGTCTGTAAATTAATCTGATGCATTTACCACTCCTGGGAGGACCTTGTAATGCCTTCACAGTTCCCTGCGCCATCTTGAAAGGTAGCTGTGCCTTTGCATCAAGCGAGACGAACTGTGTCCTTGCAATGATAGAGACCTTTTTTAACACCTTGGACAATTATTTCTCTATCACTGCAAGCTCACCGTTTGTATCGCTTTGATGCAAAGGCACGGCTACCTTTCAAGATGGCGCAGGGAACCGTGAAGGGAACTATTGAATAAGGCAGCCGGTGCAGTAGATCAAATTAGAATTTAGAAGTTGATTTTTGTGGAAGAAGGAAAGACCAGAGAACCTGGAGAAAACCCAGTACAGGTCTGGTTGTACGAAGCCTGGACAGTGCTATCTGGCGGATAAATCCTTATCCATAGGATAAGTCGATGCTGTTATCCAATAAATTTATACACTAGATAAGATTTATCTGTCAGATAGCACTATTCAGGCTTCGTACAACCGCTTCCAGCAGAGAACCAACAAACAATTCTACTCACATATGACACCGAGCATGACAGTGCTTGAACCCAGGTTGTATTGATGAAAGGCAGGGCATTAGCAGTGCACACCACTCAAGCTTCCCCGTTTTAAGGGATGGTATTAAACTTTATTGAAGCAAACACATGTTAACTTTGGCAAAAATAACAGACATCCTGATAACGCACATCCAGTCAAAATTATGTAAAGATGTCAAGATTGCAGTGTGTCAAGATTTTTGGTTCTTCAAACAAAAATATTTTGACACAGGTCCCAGTTTTTCAAAGCCCGATTAGTGGGCCCGATTAGTGGGCCCGATTAGTCCAGCTTTGAACAACCCGGCTCGGGTAACTTTATTTCTGTTTTCTGATGGCACTCGCTACGCTCAACAACAAAACAACAACTTAAAACTAAGGCATTCATTGTAAAACAAATTTGTCATATTTTAAATATTGAAACTGTGAGCTAAGCTCAAGCTATCCATGTCTGTATCCTTACAACTGGTTGATAATGGACTGTCAATAGAGTTAAACAGGGGATATCTACCAACCACAACCAGCAGTCAGATATTATATCTTGATAGATGTGTTGATCATCACAGTGAATGAGCGATCTAAGCTAACGCTGTAAAGAAAGACTTGAAAAAGTGATTTCAAGCTTCAACAGGAATCGAACCCATGACCTCCGCGATGCCGGTGCGATGCTCTGCCAACTGAGCTATAAAGCCAATCAACACATCTATCATTATTCCACCACAGTTCTGCCCATTCAATTTCCACACTTATTATATCTTATCAATAATCTTTTTGTAGAATCAGGATCCAGTAAAAGAGGCTGAAGTTGACAGTGATTTGTTGAATGAGGAGTTCCCAGGATTCAGGTAATCATTGAACTTTGGCCTGAAAACGTTAAGCTAATTTACTTAAAAAGGCAAAAGAGTAATACATGCTTTCAACAGTTATTGTGTAAAAAGTTGCATGTAAATTATCTCATTAGATAGAGATTTTGTTTGTAAATAAGGACTCCCTCAAAGTGAATGGTAATACTCAGGTTTTCCATCCATGGCAACTTTATTTAGACATATTTTAGAGAGGTAGAGAGGGTGTCACTTGCCTGCTGCAACTTAAAACTCATGGCTCTCTAATCCCCCTCCCCTCCCCCCACATCCTCTTGGTAGTGTATTTTCAGTGCGCTTGATAGTAAATAGGTTAGCTTATCAATAAATGTGTTGCTATTTTTAAAGTTTAGTACGACATTTGCCTTTTGGAAAAAAAAATTTCAGCTGTATCAAAGAAAGTCATCCTTATTCTGTAGAAACGTAAACCCCAAAGTAGCCACATGAACAAGTTCATGTGACTTACCGATAATCTGAAAATGGTTTTTGGCCCTCCCACCCCCCCCCCCCTCCCCCAAGGCAAAATCCTGACTAAAAAAATTTAGAAAAAAAAAAGAAAAAGATCCTAAAATAAGTATGATATCTAATACCAGGAAACCAGATGAATTGAATTATAAAAACATTAAAGTTGTGAGGAAGAAGGGTGAGCGAGCAAAACTTGGTGGATTCTCCTGTCGTGATTGTGAACAGGTGAGTGATTGATGGTAATAACTGTTACTGAATGTGAAGATCCAGGAACTATCTATAACTTTCAATATACCCTCCTCAGACCCTCCCCACCCATTGGAAATTCCAATCCCCCTCCATGGGGGAGGTATGGATATTTTATGGGACTACACAATATACCCTCCTAAGACCCTCCCCACTCCTTGGAAATTCCAATCCCCCTCCATATGGGGGAGGTATGGATATTTTATGGGACTACACAATATACCCTCCTAAGACCCTCCCCACCCCTTGGAAATTCCAATCCCCCTCCATGGGGGAGGTATGGATATTTTATGGGACTACACAATATACCCTCCTAAGACCCTCCCCACCCCTTGGAAATTCCAATCATCCTCCATGGGGGAAGTATGGATATTTTATGGGACTACACAATATACCCTCCTAAGACCCTCCCCACCCCTTGGAAATTCCAATCCCCCTCCATGGGGGAGGTATGGATATTTTATGGGACTACACAATATACCCTCCTCAGACCCTCCCCACCCCTTGGAAATTCCAATCCCCCTCCTTGGGGGAGGTATGGATATTTTCTGGTACTACACAATATACCCTCCTAAGACCCTCCCCACCCATTGGAAATTCCAATCCCCCTCCATGGGGGAGGTATGGATATTGTATTGTAATTTGTTCCAATCAGTAACAATCTATAATGAAATTATTTCCTCAGTACTACGGTGAAATGACAGAAGAAGAGCGTAAGAAGAAGCTTAAATATTGCTCACGTCACCGAGCTAAATACTCCCCACCCCCCTCTACTCCCCCTGGATTCTGGAACCTTAGTTTCCCTAGCACACAAGAGGTCATTGAAGGAGGAATGATGGTGGTGGGGGACGATGTTCCTGTACAAAAACCAAGAAGACCAAGGAAAAAACACATGTTAAAATCAATACCTAAAAAGGCATGACAAACCATAGAATGGTGTATTTAAAGTGCATATGACACGAAAAAACATTTTAATCTTAAAAATGTGTAGTATTAATAAGAATATCACGGTTAATTTTGTTTCAAAAACGTATTTCTCTAGAAATTCAAGAAGATTTAGCACAAGTTGTGACGTCATTTTGTTTACAAGTCTCCAGATTTAGTTGCAAATACACAAAATGTTTGAATGTAGAATCTTAATTTCAGGTAGTACACTTTTCAGTTTCCCAACATTTGGAGAATACTACGTAAGCTATCAAATGAAGCTTTTGTTGTTATTTTATTCGAATTACAATTTATATTTAGTGCATTACTACCGAATCTAGAGGACTTGTCAACAAAATGACGTCACAAATCGGGCTTAATTTTCTCAAATATCTCAAGAAATATGCTTTTGAAACAAATTTCATTACGATATATTTATTATTACTAACAAACTATACATTTTAAGCAATGAAATGTTTTCGTGTCATATACACTTTAAAGTGCATAACATCCTTCTAACACAGCACAGCATTAACATATGGCGTGGATAAACTTTTGTAACTTGAAGAAGCCGATTTCAAACTATGAAATTTTTTCGGGTTATTCAACATCCTACCTCATGTAGAATCATAATACTTTGAATAGAATATTGTCAGAAGGGTGATAACGTTCACCCATTCCAAACCAACATAGGAAAAGTTCCTTTGTTTCTTGGTCGCCTCACATTTGAATGCTACCAGACCATCAAACAAAGAAATAATGCTCAAGGGAAAGACCATGTCTGAAATGGGAAAATATTGCACACAAAGCAGAGTGATTTGACTTAATGACCCACGAAACAAACATTCTCACTTCCAGAAAAAATACCCCTGGGCACAAATTCTGTTAAACTTATTCCAGAAGTCCAAATTAATTTATTTTCTGATTGGTCGACATCAGTGGATTGACCGTAAGCATCAAGTATATTAAGTAAACAAACGTGATGGCGTCATTTTGATTTGACTTGACATCCAGAGCAAGATCTAACAGCATTGTGCCCATGAGTGTTTTTTTCTGGGAGTGAGAAACGAGTGACAGTACGTTACCGCTGGGTTGAAACGAAAAAATCTAAAATTAATGAAAAAATAATTTTTAAAATATCTTAATAAGTGCCTAGTCATTCTAGTGGCTTTGCACTGATTTGGGGACACTTTTCACTCAAACAAGCTACCACTACATTCAATATCCTTAATTTCACTATTCTCACTTCTCTTACATAATCCATACGTGGAGTACTGTCTGAAGTACATTCTGAAGTACGGTCTGATTTAAACCGCCACCCGGTTAGCTCAGTTGGTAAGAGCGTCGGTCTGTTGTGCGGGAGGTCATGGTTCAAGCCTCGGCTGGACCAACACTCAGAGTCTTAAAATAACTGAGAAGGTGCTGCATTTGTAATTACATCTGCAAATGGTTAGACCTTAACATGGCTCAGATGATCATGTTAATGGCGGTCCCGTCTCTAATTAACTAGAGACGTTAAAAGAGGACCACGAGTTTATCAGTCGAATTACTGTCAAGTGTTATCCTCTATAAACAAAGTTAATTATTATTATATTTATGAAGGTATATATGAAGATAAACTAAGGTTATTTTTGTATATTAATATTGTTTTCTTGTTTTAGATATGTAAATACCAACCATTTCAAAACTATTGTGCACAATATTAGTAAAGGAATTTAACCTGTGATATATAGAGATATAACTTCATGGAAAGTGTGAGTTTACAATTTTTATGCACAAGTCGTGAAGTATCATAGAATGAGTGAGTTATATAATCAGAAATAACGAGTGAAGGAAAGCTGTACGAATAATGCACATAATAATAAGCTACCTTCCCAAACAAACACTGAATATCGAGACATTTTTTCCTTTAATTTTATTTTTATTATGATTGACATCTGTCGTAATTATTATTGCATTTGTTGCTATTGACAACAGATGTTAACATTGGCAACAGATATGCTCTCAATTGTTACCATTGGCAACAGACATACTCTCTCTAACTTGTTGCTATTGGCAACGGATATGCTCTCAATTGTTACCATTGGCAACAGACATACTCTAACTTGTTGCTATTGGCAACAGGTATGCTCTCAATTGTTACCATTGGCAACAGACATACTCTAACTTGTTGCTATTGGCAACCAATATGCTCTCAATTGTTACCATTGGCAACAGACATACTCTCTCTAACTTGTTGCTATTGGCAACGGATATGCTCTCAATTGTTACCATTGGCAACAGACATACTCTAACTTGTTGCTATTGGCAACAGATATGCTTATGAACTTCAAAATATTTGTAGATACCAACTCCTTATTCCTTCAGAAGTTCACTTGATTTAGCTCTTGAGTCACTTTTGAATCGCGTAACTCACTTCACCCCAAGCTAGTATGTATATACACAAATACATAGCTATTATATATACACATACATATACGAATAGTATATTAATATGATGCACATCATTATTTTCTAGTATTCATTTATTCTTTCCAAGCCTCTGGTTGTGTCTTGCAATCATATCCTTTAGTTCCTGATCCTCACTGTCTGATGCAAATCTCTTCGGCATCTGTGGTGCAGCGAAACATGACCGCCTTTTTTGTTTATTTTGTGCCGCAACACCTACACTCTTGGTTAACCCAGACGATTGCATACTAGATCCTGGGTCTGCAACACATGATCTTCGTTTATTTTTCAGACCAGGTTGAACATCTTGTGTGGTAGCGTTGCACTTCAAATCAGAAATAGAGCTCTTAGAGGTAATGTTTTCAGCAGGTGACGCAGTACATGTACTAGTTGATGCTTTTCTTCCACTTTCAACAACATTGCTTCTCTTTGCAGTTCCATATAATGTCTCTTGCTTTTTTGGATCGGCAATGCAGGACCTGCGCTGTTGTTTTAGCTTTGCATTTACTTTCATTTCATTGTGTGTTGTACTAGAGGAGTGTCTCTTTTTTCCAACTGTTGTACTTGAAGGAACTGATCTTCTGCTTTTATTCTTTGCAGTACTTGGCTTCTCGGGTTCATCTGACTGTTGAGTAGTAGAAAATGTGTGAATCAGTGTGCATACATTAACAAGATTTGATTTAATTTTGTTAACCAAATGCCGAAAAGATGAAAGAAACCCAAAGCCTAAGTAAATTCTCCCTACGTGCAGTCTTATTCAAACTGACCAATGAGCATGTGCAATACATTTAAATCTGCTAAAATGACGATCAAGATATAGAAATATAGATAAGTTGTAGTGCTTGGGAATGAGGTTATTCCGGGCGAAAGCCCTTGGAATTAAATTCAGAAAAATTAATTTCCGGTCTCACTGGGATTCGAACCCACGACCTTCGGAATTGTACTACCGATGCTCTACCAGCTGAGCTAAAGGTCAGACTGAGAGCAGGCCGGTGTGAAATAGATGTTAGGTCGTGGTAATTATTATGCAAAGATGAGAGTATGTGGACATAAATACCTTATTTCTTTAGTATTGAGGAAATAGAAAATGCACACCAGTGCTGTGTGTAGTTATAAAACATGCAGGGCTTGGCAAAACACAAGAGAAGTGTTATGAGAAGCATGATGTAGCGGAGTTCTTCTCAACACTTCTTGAGTGTTCTTCTAATAAATTAGCTACATACAGCACAGCAAGCAATTTTGAAGAATTGGTTTTATAAAATACAAATAAGAGTAGCCATTATTTTAGATACAAATGACAAAATAGAAAGTGTGTGCTTTGTTCTCTCATAATGCATGCTCTCTCATCCAATCACAATATGAGATTCATAACAGGTATTTTAACAGTATTATAACAGATACTTTGTAAACTAGGAGTCACTATACATGATTGTATACAATTACCTTTGTTGGGGCAGCGCAGAACGATGGGTTAACAGTCCTAATCCTCCGTCCATTAGAATCGTATTTACATTTAGATGCCATTATTCTCTGGTTATGTAGCTTAAGGAGAGCTTCGGCAGTCATTTCTGCGTTTGTTTCAGGTTTACTTTCTACACCTTTTAAACTTGGATTTACTAAAGCACTTTCTTCTTTAATCACAACCAAGTTGTTTGCATCTGCAGAAGAACTTGTACTCATTTGATCTTGTGTGACAACCTCAGAATTATCACCTGTATTTTTATCTACTTCAGCTCCAACCTCCGTCGCTACAGATCTTCTTTGTAATCGTCTTCCGTTACAATCATATTTATTTCTGGATGCCATTACTTTTTGATTGTGTTGTTTGAGAAGTTCTTCCACGCTCACTGGGCTTTGGTCACTCTTTGTTGTATCAGTACTATTAGCGCCAGTGCTCTCTCTTTCTGGATTTAATGACTGTTTATTGATATTCAAATCAGGGCTCTTCTTTATCTTATTTGATTCTGGCACAGAATGATGTGGAGATTGGTCATCTGACGATGATGTGGTTGTGCCTCTTAAGGGCAAATGTAAAGAGATTTCCTGGTTCTGAAAGAAAAAAATATATAAATGTATATATTATATAAAGGAAAAAAGGAAGAACAAAAGAAAAGTAAGAATGAAAGGAAGGAAGGAAAGAGGGAGGGAGGGAGGGAAAGAGAGTAAGATAGTACTGTAGGATTGGGTGAATTAATCAAACTTTATCTTGCAAACAAGTTACAGTACATGAAACTTAACCAAGGGTCTACATTGCAAAGCCCAAAACTAATATGACCTCTGATAATGCATTCCCATACTCCTCGGCATCCTACCAATCAGCATTGTAGGATTGTTTTATATCATCTCTGATCTAATTCTAATTTGAGGATAGCAAGACAAAAGTACCAATCACATTATTCATGATCGCAGTTTTGAGCAATCTCGTACCCAGAGCCTGACATTTCTTCTGGCCTGCGGCGAAGAACAAGGGCTCTGGCATAATAAATCTTTTGACATGTGCAGTTTTCTGGAAGTGAAATATAATCAATGGAAATCATGATTTAAAACAAAGTTCTGCGTTTACTTCCGATTAAAATAAAAATTGAAAATATCAGGAACATAATTTTTTTCATTGGCAAGTCTTTTAACGTATGCTCTCATACCAGAAGTCCAAGAATCCTGGTGTCAAAAAATGGATTATACCAGAGCCCTTGTTCTTTGCAGTAGGTCAGAAGAAACGCAGGCTCTGGGTACGAGATTGAGTTTTGAGCTTTGTGCAGTAATATTCACCTGTATATTATGATTGCAAGGTATTGCAGGTAGGATTCTCCTCTTGTAGTTTGTTGCAGATGCTTTGTTTACTGCCTTAGCCAACAGAGTGTTCTTGGGAGAGTTAGTGGATGGAGACATTAATGGCCCACGTAAAGGTGAATACAATAACGCTGTTTGGGTGATATGTCTGTCTCTACGTTTGTCCCTGAGAGCAACGAAATTTGATTTTTAAATTTATTTATTTCATATGCATTATTTATTGGAGGTTTAAAAATAAGGTGAATTATTGTCTAGCCTGGGCATAAACACCACATACTGTAAGACATGATGAACAAAATGTTTGTACACAAGCTACATGTAGAACACAATGCACCTTACTTGTTGACCTCAGAAATGGTCATCAAGTAGCTCTAAACTCCTTGTGATCCAATTGTCTAAATACTGACTATTGACTATTTCTATACAGATATATATTACATAGCATACATTGAAACTAACGAAGTTCTCTAGAGGTGGTGGGTACCAGGTATCCCCCCCCCCCCCCCCCCCCCCCCCCCCCCCCCCCCCAACCAAGATTACAATCCTTTTTACAGTTCTGTTCAGTGACTGCAAATAATATTTTCAAGTCGAGACTGCAGTTTCTATGCATAGCAACTCCTGCTTTGGACTGTAACTATTATTCATGGTCACTGAACGGAACTGTAAAATGGAGTATTGTTTTAACCTAGGTTAGACGTGATAAAGATCTAGAGTGTTTTGAATTGGCAAAGATATGCCTGATAGGGGAAGATGACTATTTGGAGACAATTTCATTTTTGGTGGGGAGGGGAGGGTACTACAGACATTGGAGTACCTTTAAAGCTTTATTGATGATTTTCACAGCCACCATGTTGGATGAATTTAACAAAATATTCGTCATTAGTCTCTTGTTATGTCATCCAACATGGCCACCGTGTCTTTCGTTACTTCATTCTCTTGGGAATGATTGAAAACTAGCAATTTATAACCATACAGAGCTAAATCAGGCTTACCTGGTCTAGCGGAAGGAGAATTAACACCCCAAGGTGGAGTACAATTAGTATCATCGCTAAAATCATTTCTTGAACCCTTCCGTCCACCGGATTTCTGTTCTTTGTTTTTGGATCCCTCAGATGAATTTCGACGCTTCAACCTCGTTGTATCTGGGAGTTTTCTTCGCCTCTGACCGTTCTCTCCCCTTTTTAACTGTACTGTCTTTCTAACTCCAAAGGATTTTTTGCATTTTGTATTTTGATCGGTTTTTTTCGACCTTATTGTCTTCTTATTATTGTCAGTTTGGATTTCATTGATCTCGATAAGCGGTTTGAGTTCTTGAATATTTTTCTCTTTGTCTTTTGGTTCGTGGAGAGGATGCTCTCGCTCAAACCAAGAATCATCCAAGCTTGATCAAATAAACACGATAAAACATCAAGATAACAACTTAAAAATGATAAACAATTTTTCAAAGTCACCTACCATTCCTCTTCGTCGCCATTTTCTTCTTGAGCAAAGTCATACCACTTGGGGCATTCAAACTCATAATTCGGATCAACATCCATGTTCATAGACAAAATTAAAAGCTCAAAATCATTAATCATGTACTAAAGTACTGATATAGTAAATAAAGGAGAGGTTTTGAACCATTCTAAGGTCATTTTTTGGCTTTTAAAGTGGATCATATATTTTTTGATTCGTTTTTTAGTTTCGAAAATTGGCGCGCATCGGTCTGAGAGCCTGGAACTAGCATGTAAACGAGGCTGACGGCGGCCATCTTGAAAAACGTGAAGTCTTCGTTTCTTTTTTAAAAGAAAACTCTTCAATTTTCTCCAAAAATGTCTTTGTTAAACAAAAAAAGAAAGCCTTTTATAGGCGTATCGGCACCTCTTGGATACGTACCAGGTCTTGGTAGAGGGTAAGTGTTCAAATTTGCACTTAAATGCGCACGTACATTTTTTGAAAGTCGAGAACTTTGTTCTGTGAAATTTTTTAGTATTTCTAAATGCTTTGCGTATCTTTAGTTACTATTACCAAAATACATGGGAAATAATAGATGTAAGGGATTTAGATGAATATTCTTTATGCATGGTTTTGTTTTGTTTTGGTCATATTTAGAGCTACTGGTTTCACGACTCGTTCTGACATTGGTCCAGCCAGAGAAGCTTCAGATATCAGGTATTTAAGCTTATATTTTTTTCCTTGTTAAATTAAATGAAATAAATTATTACTCAGAATACTGCTCTTTAAAGGTTATCTAAGGTCAGACATTTGTTTTTGAGGCATGAAATTGAGGCTGGTGCTGACAGCCTTGACTAAACAATGACATCTACAGCCCATATACTGTCTACTGTACGCTTGAAATATTCTTATTACCTCTATTAGTCAGTCATTGCTCTATAATAATTTTGATTTGATGAACACAGCCTTATTAGTCACTAGCCTCCCAGCTCTGGGGTCTCACGTTAAATTCCTGGACTGGGCAACACATGAGTAGAGTGTGTTCCTTGACTTGAGGGATTTTCTTTTCATTCTCTAGTCTTCTCCTGACTTAGATCAGTCCAGACTCAGAGGTTGCTTCAGGGTTTTACCTGTGAGTTAGCCATGCCCTGACTTAGATTAGCCCATAGGTTGTTCCAGGGTTCTATCTGTGAGTTAGCCATGCCCTGACTTAGATCAGCCCAGAGAGTGTTTCAGGGTTTGATCTGCAAGTTATCCATGCCCTGACTTAGATCGGCCCAGAGGTTATTTCAGGGTTTGATCTGTGAGTTAGCCGTGCCCTGACTTAGATCAGCCCAGAGAGTGTTTCAGGGTTTGATCTGCAAGTTATCCATGCCCTGACTTAGATCGGCCCAGAGGTTATTTCAGGGTTTGATCTGTGAGTTAGCCATGCCCTGACTTAGATCAGCCCAGAGAGTGTTTCAGGGTTTGATCTGCAAGTTATCCATGCCCTGACTTAGATCGGCCCAGAGGTTATTTCAGGGTTTGATCTGTGAGTTAGCCATGCCCTGACTTAGATCAGCCCAGAGGTTAATTGTTTCAGGGTTCTATCTGTGAGTTAGCCATGCCCTGACTTAGATCAGCCCAGAGGTTATTTCAGGGTTTGATCTGTGAGTTATCCATGCCATGACTTAGATCAGCCCAGAGGTTAATTGTTTCAGGGTTTGATGTGTGAATTAGCCATGTCCTGACTTAGATCAGCCCAGAGGTTGTATCAGGGTTTGATCTGTGAGTTAGCCATGTCCTGACTTAGATCAGCCCAGAGGTTGTTTCAGGGTTCTATCTGTTAGTTAGCCATGCCCTGACTTAGATCATCCTAGAGGTTGTTTCAGGGTTTGATCTATGAGTTAGCCATGCCATGACTTAGATCAGCCTAGAGGTTGTTTCAGGGTTGGATCTGTGAGTAGACGTACCCTGAATTAGATCAGCCCAGAGGTTGTTTCAGGGTTGGATCTGTGAGTTAACTGTGTACGACAAAGATCAGCTGCTTTTTCAGAGCTTTTTTAGGGTTCAATAATATTGATGGCAATTTCCTAAATGGTTTGTTATTCGTATTACTTACATTATCTGTTTTTGATCAGTGATGAAAGACATGGAAAACCAGCACATCTACAGAAAAAAGATGACGAGGATGAAGAGGAAGACTTGAATGAATCTAACTATGATGAGGTACCAATTTGATTGTTAAATATTTTCTTGAATGTGTGGCTCTTGCCTGTGTTACAGTTATGTCAAAAAGGTAAATTATACACCGTGAAAAGATGAAATACTGATGTTTCAGACGCTAGAGCTTCGTCAGAGTAAAAGAGCTGAGGTTTCAGGTTTGATTCCCGATTGAGCAACATGTGAGTTGAGTTTGTTTGATGTGTTGCTCTCCTATGCCACAAGGGTTTTTTTCTGCAGCTTCTCTGTTTTTCCCCCTCTCAATAAGAATAAAATGTGACTGGAGTGTTGTGTCCTCAATGTAAATAGTGAATGCTGTAGTAGTGCTTGTGAAGCAAACCTCACAGAAGATGTGCCAGCCCCTTACAGGGATTGATGGTAAAATTTGATGGTAGAATATGATACAGTTGACTGTCTCTCGAAATTCCAAAATTCACAGGGGTTGTTGAGGTCACTTACGAGAGTGGTTGCTTACGAGAGAGTACAAAGTTTATATGCTGAACAAAACAGGAAATTCCAAAAATGGTCGCTTATCGATCAGAGACTGTCGCTTACAAGAGTGGTCCTTCAAAGGAAGTCAACTGTACCATAGAAAAATAATTAGACCCTAGCAATTTTTTTTACATCTTACTACTATAAATATTAATAATAATGAATTTTGACCGTTTTCACTAGTTTGCAGGCTATGGAGGGAGCCTTTTCTCTAGCGGTCCATATGACAAAGATGATGAAGAAGCCGATGAAGCATATGAAGCCATTGATAAAAGAATGGATGATAGACGAAAAGAAAGAAGGTATGATATAGAGAAGCATAACACCCCCTTTTACTATTTATGTATTTCTCAAGCTCAAACACTATGTTTCGAAACTCTACCGAGCGACATCCAACCACAAGGGGATATTTTTGACTCAGTCCAGTCTTCGGAACAACTACCAATATTATAACTGTTGTGCCTGGATAGTTTCCTGGGCTGAGGAGCTTATTTAGAAATATAGAAATGATAGTAAACAGACCTTTTCTAGTTTATGTGTGAGTTTTCCCCAATTCAGACCGTCTCTTGTTGTTCCCTTGAGAATAACAGTCTCTTTGTTTAAGTTGTATCCATATTCATGTGTTTTCACACATGCACATGTAAACAAAGAAATGATACTCTAGGGAATGACACATTCCGGACCGTCTCTTGTTGTTCCCTTGAGAATAACAGTCTTTGTTTGAGCTGTATCCATATTCTTGTGCCTTCTCATATGCACATGTTAAACAAAGAAATGATACTCTAGAGAATGACACATGGTCTGAAATGGGAAAAAATTACGGCCAGCCAAAGTAAAGACCGACTATAGCACAGAGTGTATTTTCTTCCCATTTCAGTCTTCAATGTGTCATTATTTTGAGAATAACAGTCTTTGTTTGAGTTGTATCCATATTCATGTGTCTTCTCATGTGCAACAGTTAAACAAAGAAATGGTACTCTAGGGAATGACACGTTGTCTGAAATGGGGTAAAAATACTCCCACGGTAAAGAGGTCTACAGCACTAAAGTATGCTGTCCTCAGACATTTAAGTCTTTCCATGGCAATTCAGATTCTACACAATCGCATAGTTTTGTTAAATTTAGAAATTTCACTTGCCTAAAATTACAGGGAACAAAAGCTGAAAGAGAAAATAGAAAAGTATCGACAAGAACGACCAAAAATTCAACAACAGTTTGCTGACTTAAAGGTAGGTTTTTTAATCAAATAATAACAATAAATGTGTCGGTTTTTTGAGCTGGCTAGTCTCTCACTTGATTGTTCATTCATTCATTCAGTTTTGGATTAGTATACTTTGACCAGCATAAATGAAGGTTTTAGATCACAGTGTCTTGTACAAACATTTTAAAGTGGTCTGCATGGTACAGTACACCGCACATATTGTTCCCAAGCTAGACCAGAATGCATCAGGCTGTTCATTGTGAGGTATGGTCTAGCTTGGGTACAAATAACTGTATGAGGCATGATGAACAAAAAGATGTCTGTACCCAAGCTAGACCAGAATGCACCTTGTTCCCCATCTCCGGGGGGGGGGGGATACTCCCATACATGGGCTACATGTATATAGGGATGATTTGCTGATTTGGTTTCTCGAGCTTCTTGTCATAAGAAGGGCATTCAATTTCACTCAAGGTTGAAGTTCTTTCTGACTTTCCTGTCATATTCAGGGTTTCTACTTTCTTATTGACTGAAACTGGTTATTATGGTCATGAAAAAAACATAAATGAGCTGACATGATAATTGAAACAGGAACTCAATGCAATTAACTATTTCTTTTGCCATAAACAGGGTCTGAAAATTCAAGTTTTTTTGTCATAAACAGGGTACCCCTTTCAGAATCCCTGCAGAACACCCCTACCCAAATCCCAGGTGGATTATCCCCCAGGGGCCTATCCCAGGTCAAGCTTTGTTCAACACCATATAATGCATGGCGAACAAAAGATGTTTGTACCCAAGCTAGACCACAATGCACCAGGCTGTTCCATGTGAAGTATTCTTGCATGGGTAACCCTAGCTAGACCACAGTGCGCCAGGCTGTTCCATGTAAAGTATTCTTGCATGGGTAACCCTAGCTAGACCACAATGCGCCAGGCTGTTCCATGTGAAGTATTCTTGCATGGGCAACCCAAGCTAGACCACAATGCACCAGGCTTTTCAAGGTGAAGTATTCTTGCATAGGTGACCCAAGCTAGACCACAATGCACCAGGCTGTTCCATGTAAAGTATTCTTGCATGGGTAACCCAATCTAGACCAGAATGCATTATGTTTTCTATCAGAAAATAGACTGGGTGTAGATACAGTAAAGAAGGACTAAATCTGGGTGAATGACACACTGTATGGTATCTATAGCAAAGATGATTAGGTTAATAAATATGCCTGTAATGGTTATAAATATAAACAGCCCTTAACTTGAATATATTTACCAACAGAGGAAGTTAACAGAAGTATCTGAAGATGACTGGGTGAACATCCCTGAAGTGGGTGATTACCGCAGTAAGAAACAAAGAAATCCTAAGGGAGAGAAGTAAGTAACGTTACTGTCTATTTAGCATAGATAATTTATTTTATTTATTCATTTATTTATTATTTATTTTTTATTTTTTATTTATTATTGTAGGGGTTTTTTTTATTTCGTAATTATAATTTTATAGTTTTTTATACACATATATTCATAGTTTATATATTAGAGGGCCACAGGTTTGTTAGCATATTGCTATTTAGTGCTACCCTCAGTAAATAAAGAGTTTATTATTATTATTATTATTATTATTATTATTATTATTATTATTATTATTATTATTATTATAGATAAAGTGGTAGCTCTGAGCTAATTAGACCAGTAAAAACAAACCCAAGGTTTAGGATACCAAAATGTAAAATACTATGTACTTATTGACTGAGTGGGAGGGCCGTACCGGAAAACATTTGGCTCGAGGTGATGCCGTACGGACCGAGCGCAACGAGGTCTGTACAAATGACCGAGAGCCAAATATTTTCAATCAACCCGTCCGGCACCCTTCACATGACTTTTTTCAATGGTCTTATTAGAGCACGGAGCAGGGCCGTACGGGTCATATGATAAAATGTATAATCCCAATACACCTTTCTAATAAATGGCCCCATACATGGTTGAGACTAGGGACAATACACCTTATTCGTGGTGTGACAATGTTTTCCCAATTCAGCGTGACAAACCTCTGGGGGAATGAAGAGCTATTGTTTCGCAACTCGTCGGGATATCATCGTTATTCCTTTTGTATCCTTTGGGATACTCATGAATTTTTCATAGAGTAAAAACAAAAGAAAATGAATCCTCTGGAGGTTTGTCACGCTGAATTGGGAAAACATTGTCACACCACGAATAAGGTCTATTGAATGGAAGCGAGGTCAGTAAGGCCTCATTAGTAAACAAAGTCTACTCAATACAATCTTTTGTGTCACAGTCATTCATCTCACTAATTCAAGTTCTTTTAAGCAGTTCTTGAAGTAAGGGTGAATGACTTTGACACAAACTATCGCACTGAGTAGACTTTGTTTACAAATGAGGCCTTTCTGACCTCACTTCCATTCAATTGTCCCCAGTCCCAAACAAGTTTGGCGGCCATTTATGAGAAAGGTGCATGGTGTGTTGTTTGGGGAGTCACAATGGCATCTTGTTAAGGAACTTATATCTTATCTATGAGGTCCAGCATTTGATTCCCAGTTGCCACATGCAAGCTGAGTTGGCTGGTTCTCTTCCTGAGGGTATTTCCAGCCCTCTGGTTTTTCATCACTCTTTTAAATCTGACCCTAAGTAATTCAAACTGGTTAAGACTGTGCTCTGGGGTCATACATGGTCTATATATAGGGGGTACTATGAAGTGGTTTTATATGCTTTGAGTTCGAACTCGTTGAGCTGCGCCACTGTTGGCAAATATCAGTGAAAATGGGGTTTTTTAGTTCTGAATTTAACAGTATTTTTGTTCACAAAGATGGATTAGTAATCAAGACTTGATGGGTAAGTTGTGTTGTTGTTTGGTACACATTTATAAGGATACAGTGTTGTTTTTCAACAGGTTTACACCAGTACCTGATAGTGTATTACAGGGAGCTGTGTTGTCAGGGAATACAGTCAGTGCTTTAGCCAGTCAACAACAAGTATGTTGTAACACTCATTGATCCATCTATATATCCATCCACCCATCCATCCATTCATCCCATCCATCCATTTACCCATTCATTCATCTATCCATCTATTCATCCATCCATTCATCTATCCATCTATCCACCCATCCATCTATTCATCCCATCCATTCATTTATCCATCCATCCGTCCGTCCAGCTATCCAGCCATCCAACCACCCACCCACCCACCCACCCACCCATTCTATTTATAGATGTGTTCTCTTCAGTGCTAATCAAAAACTCATGCAAACATTACTGCTTTAATCCTCAGAAATATGCTGGATTCCAAACGCCATTCCCAGGAGCCATGACGCCAGGGTTCTCAACGCCCTCTGCAGACCTTGACCTGAACATGATAGGAGAAGCAAGGAAGTCTCTTGTTGGCGTCAAACTGGACCAAGCATCTGATTCAGTTTCAGGGCAGACTGTGGTAGACCCTAAGGGATATCTGACTGACTTGCAGAGTCTTACGCCTCTTAGTGGTGGAGATATTGGGTAGGACTTTAGACTTACCTTACTATTAATCCCATAAGAGTAAATGGTTTGAACCCAGGCGTTGAAGTTTGGTGTGAAATGTGATTGTCCTGGTGAGTGTCGTCTTGAGAAAGACTGTCGTTGGTAGTGACTGACAGTTTGTTGTGAAGTGAAATGGTCCAGGTAAGTGTAGTCTAGAGAAAGACAGTTGTTGTTGATGACAATGTAAAACGTGCTGTATGAGTGGACTCACTATAATTATTATTTAACACTAATAGATGAAATATAACTAAAAGCAGATGAGATACTCCCATGGTCTCTCAAGGATATGTGATACTCATGGATATGATCCTTATATCTCTTTTCTGAGGTTCCCTTAACACACACTATCAATACAATGCGATACAAACACCTTGAAATTCCTTAGGGCAGATCCAGGGGGGCAAAGGGGGGCTGAAGCACCCCCCCCCCCACTTTCAGCGGAAAAAAAACGATGCTTTTTTATATTGTTTTCCATTGTGTTGACGGAAGAAACTCAATTAGCCCCCCTAAACTCAATTAGCCCCCTAAACTCAATTAGCCCCCCCTAAACACAATTAGCCCCCCTAAACTCAATTAGCCCCCCTAAACTCAATTAGCCCCCCTAAACTCAATTAGCCCCCCCTAAACTCAATTAGCCCCCCTAAACTCAATTAGCCCCCTAAACTCAATTAGCCCCCCTAAACTCAATTAGCCCCCCCTAAACTCAATTAGCCCCCCTAAACTCAATTAGCCCCCCCTAAACTCAATTAGCCCCCCCTAAACTCAATTAGCCCCCTAAACTCAATTAGCCCCCCCTAAACTCAATTAGCCCCCCTAAACTCAATTAGCCCCCTAAACTCAATTAGCCCCCTAAACTCAATTAGCCCCCCCTAAACTCAATTAGCCCCCCTAAACTCAATTAGCCCCCCCTAAACTCAATTAGCCCCCCTAAACTCAATTAGCCCCCCCCCCTCCCCCCCTAAAATTTGAGCTGGATCCACCCTTGATTCCACGAACCTTCACTGGAACACGTGAATATTTCACACAAAATCGAGGCTAAGCAGCGGTAATTTGGAACTCGAAAATGGTCTATTCTTGTCACAAATCGATTTATTAACAATTGAATCTGTTACCCTTCTAGAGACATCAAGAAAGCAAGATTGTTATTAAAGTCTGTTATCACTACCAATCCACAACACGCACCAGGTAAGATCATAGTTGATACTATAATAAAGAAAAGCATTGGAAGGGCTCTTGCTTGTCTCGGCACAGGTAGCCCAAGCTTGGTTTCTGTGGTGTCCTGAACAATATCAGGAAATGTATGGGGATTCTTCAAAAATTTCAATAAAATCATTGAAACGTGAAATAAAGCCTCAATATTTTACCCGATCATTGAGAAATAGGACTTCTTTTGCTCTGCGTGGGGAAAAAATCCTTAAAACGAGCTAAATTTAAAAAAGATCAACACAGAGCGAAAGAAGTGCTACAGTGCTATTTCCCAGTGATCAGGTAAATTTTGAGGCTTCATTTCACGTTTCAATGATTTTATTGAATTTTTTGATGAATCCCCATACATCTCCTTATAACATGACACCACAGAAACCAAGCTTGGGCTACCTATGGTCTCGGTTCTAATTTCTTACCACGTCTCTGAGTTTCTCCCATGCAAGTTCTGCCCTACCGTATACATATGAGAGATAGCTGTGAACAAGAATGTTTGGCTTCTAAAGACTCTTCTTATCATAAATGATGTTGTTTTTCAGGATGGATAGCTGCTGCCCGTCTAGAGGAAGTCACAGGTCGTATGCAAGCCGCAAGGAACATTATCATTAAGGGTACAGATGTATGCCCTAAGAATGAAGACATCTGGTTAGAGGCCGTCAGATTACAGGTACTATCTAGAACATAATGATATTATTTTATTGCGGATTAATAATAACTTCAACTTCCTTGTTTCCCGTAGCCACCTGAGTCTTCCAAGCAGGTTGCAGCACAGGCTGTCCGTCACCTGCCACAATCTGTCCGCCTCTGGATCAAAGCTGCTGAGCTGGAAACTGAAATTATTGCACAGAAAAGAGTGTACAGGAAAGGTAGGTTCCTTTTGGTTATCGTATGAGTGGGAAACATACGGTACTGACTTACAGCACGTACACGGTACGACATGCCGTAACATTGAAATGCCTTCCCATAAGAATGGTTATCGTATGAGTGGGAAACATACGGTACTGACTTACAGCACGTACACGGTACGACATGCCGTAACATTGAAATGCCTTCCCATAAGAATGGTTATCGCATGAGTGGGAAACATACGGTACTGACTTACAGGACATACACAGTACGACATACCGTAACATTGAAATGGCTTCCCATAAGAATGGTTATCGTATGAGTGGGAAACATACGGTACTGACTTACAGGACATACACAGTACGACATACCGTAACATTGAAATGGCTTCCCATAAGAATGGTTATCGTATGAGTGGGAAACATACGGTACTGACTTACAGCACTACACAGTACGACATGCCCGTAACATGAAATGGCTTCCCATAAGAATGGTTATGCTGTGTGAGTGGCGAAACATACGGCTACTGACTTCAGCACGATACCCGGTACGAACTGCCGTACACATTGAAATGGTTCTTCCCATATAGAAGTTTTTTCTTTTTTTTTTTTATCGTGGTGAGTGGGAACCATACGGGTACTCGACTTACAGCCTCGTACACGGTACGACATGACGTAACATTGAATGGCTTCCCAATAAGAATTGTTATCGTGTGTGAGTTGGTAAACATACGGTACTGACTTACAGCACAGTACACGGCCTACGACCATGCCGTTAACATTGAAATGGCTTCCCTAAGAATGGTTATCGTATGAAGTGGGAAGCATACGGTACTGACTTACAGAAACCTACACAGTCCGGCCATACCGTACCATTTGAAATGGTCTTCCCATAAGAATGGTTATCGTATGAGTGGGAAACATACGGTACTGACTTACAGCACGTACACGGTACGACATGCCGTAACATTGAAATGGCTTCCCATAAGAATGGTTATCGTATGAGTGGGAAACATACGGTACTGACTTACAGCACGTACACAGTACGACATGCCGTACCATTGAAATGGCTTCCCATAAGAATGGTTATCGTATGAGTGGGAAATATACGGTACTGTCTTACAGCACGTACACGGTACGACATGCTGTAACATTGAAATGGCTTCCCATAAGAATGGTCATCGTATGAGTGGGAAACATACGGTACTGACTTACAGCACGTACACGGTACGACATGCCGTAACATTGAAATGGCTTCCCATACCTTCTATCAATAGTTACCATTTCTATCTCAGCCCTAGAGAACATTCCCAACTCAGTTCGAATATGGAAAGCGGCAGTAGAGCTGGAGGAACCAGAAGATGCAAGAATCATGTTGAGCAGAGCTGTTGAATGCTGCCCTACAAGTGTAGAGGTATATACTTGAACCAAATCGTTCACGTTTTTTACTCCCCTTACATCCATAATTACACGACCTTGACAGCTTCAGACGTCTGCAGTTTTGAATTCCATCAATAAAAAAACAACTTATTTTTACAACCACCACTCCCCATGCGGGGCTCTTCCGTGAGGTTCCCTCCACACGCACTACCACTACATTCTATGTTTACAACATACAACACTCAACTCACATGTGGATTTTTATGGAGGGAGGAATCCAGAGATCCTGGAGAAAACCCTCGTGGCAAGAGAGGTTGACGACTAGACACTTTAGCAAAGATATGTTTTAAACTGTCTTAAAAGTTTTATAGCAATATTCATCTGCGTTTGAAAAATGTCTCTTGCGTAAGTGGTCCTTCATTCTTACTTGTCTATTCATCTCTTTTGCAGCTTTGGTTGGCTCTTGCCAGACTAGAAACCTATGAGAATGCAAGGAAGGTGAGTAAATGTATCAACATGATTCACAGGTTATAGTATATTGGGAGTGGTCTATAGAGTAGGTATCGATCTCCTAATGGTTAGGTATTTCAGGTATCGATCTCCTAATGGTTAGGTATTTCATATATCGATCTCCTAATGGTTAGGTATTTTAGGTATCGATCTCCTAATGGTTAGGTATTTCATATATCGATCTCCTAATGGTTAGGTATTTTAGGTATCGATCTCCTAATGGTTAGGTATTTCATATATCGATCTCCTAATGGTTAGGTATTTTAGGTATCGATCTCCTAATGGTTAGGTATTTCAGGTATCGATCTCCTAATGGTTAGGTATTTCATATATCGATCTCCTAATGGTTAGGTATTTTAGGTATCGATCTCCTAATGGTTAGGTATTTCAGGTATCGATCTCCTAATGGTTAGGTATTTCATATATCGATCTCCTAATGGTTAGGTATTTTAGGTATCGATCTCCTAATGGTTAGGTATTTCAGGTATCGATCTCCTAATGGTTAGGTATTTCATATATCGATCATCCTAATGGTTAGGATTTTCATATATCGATCATCCTAATGATTAGGTATTTCATATATCGATCTCCTAATGGGTAGGTATTTCTAGTATCGATCTCCTAATGAGTTTAGGTATTTCATATATCGTCTCCTAATGGTTAGGTATTTCATATATCGATCCTCCTAATGGTTAGGTATTTTAGGTAGCGATCTCTATGGTTAGGTATTTAGGTATCGTCTCCTAATGGTTAGGTATTTTAGGTATACGATCTCCTAATGGTTAGGTATTTTAGTATCGATCTCCTAATGGTTAGGTATTTCATATATCGATCTCCTAATGGTTAGGTATTTTAGTATCGATCTCCTAATGGTTAGTATTTCATATATCGATCTCCTAATGGATTAGGTATTTCAGTATCGATCTCCTAATGGTTAGGTATTTTAGTATCGATCTCCTATGGTTAGGTATTTTAGGTATCGATCTCCTATGGTTAGGTATTTTAGGTATCGAGCTCCTAATGGTTAGGTATTTCAATATCGATCTCCTAATGGTTAGTATTTTCAGGTATCGATCTCCTAATGGTTAGGTATTTTAGGTAATCGATCTCCTAATGGTTGGTATTTCATATATCGATCTCCTATGGGTATGGTATTTTATATATCGATCTCCTAATGGTTAGGTATTTTAGGTATATATCGATCTCCTAATGGTTAGGTATTTCATATATCGATCTCCTAATGGTTAGGTATTTTAGGTATCGATCTCCTAATGGTTAGGTATTTCATAATATCGATCTCCTAATGGTTAGGTATTTCATATATCGATCTCCTAATGGTTAGGTATTTTAGGTATCGATCTCCTAATGGTTAGGTATTTCAAATATCGATCTCCTAATGGTTAGGTATTTTAGGTATCGATCTCTAATGGTTAGGTATTTTAGATATCGATCTCCTAATGGTTAGGTTATTCATATATCGATCTCCTAATGGTTAGGTATTTTATATATCGATCTCCTAATGGTTAGGTATTTTAGGTATCGATCTCCTAATGGTTAGGTATTTACGTATCGATCTCCTAATGGTTAGGTATTTTCAGGTATCGATCTCCTAATGGTTAGGTATTTTCAGGCTATCGATCTCCTAATGGTTAGGTATTTAGGTATCGATCTCCTAATGGTTAGGTATTTTAGGTATCGATCTCCTAATGGTTAGGTATTTTAGGTATCGATCTCCTAAGGTTAGGTATTTAGTATCGATCTCCTAATGGTTAGTATTTCCTATATCGATCTCCTAATGGTAGGTATTTCATATATCGATCTCCTAATGGTTAGGTATTTCATATATCGATCTCCTAATGGTTAGGTATTTCATATATCGATCTCCTAAGGTAGGTATTAGGTATTTTAGGTATCGATCTCCTAATGGTTAGGTATTTTAGGTATCGATCTCCTAATGGTTAGGTATTCAATATATTTCGATCTCCTAATGGTTAGGTATTTCAATATCGATCTCCTAATGGTTAGGTATTTAGGTATCGATCTCCTAATGGTTAGGTATTTTATATCGATATCGATCTCCTAATGGTTAGGTATTTGGTATCGATCTCCTAATGGTTAGGTATTTTTCGATCTCCTAATGGTTAGGTATTTTAGGTATCGATCTCCTAATGGTTAGGTATTTTAGGTATCGATCTCCTAATGGTTAGGTATTTCATATATCGATCTCCTAATTGGTTAGGTATTTCTATATCGATCTCCTAATGGTTAGGTATTTCAGATATCGATCTCCTAATGGTATAGGTATTTACTATATCGATCTAATGGTTAGGTATTTTAGGTATCGATCTCCTAACTGGTTAGGTATTTCATATATCGATCTCCTAATGGTTAGGTATCTATATATCGATCTCATTGGTAGGTCATTTTCAGTATCGATCTCTAATGGTTAGGTATTCAAATATCGATCTCTAATGGTTAGGTATTTCAAATATCGATCTCCTAATGGTTAGGTATTTCAGGCTATCGATCTCCTAATGGTTAGGTATTTTAGTATCGATCTAATGGTTAGGTATTTCATATATCGATCTCCTAATGGTTAGGTATTTTATATATCGATCTCCTAATGGTTAGGTATTTTAGGTATCGATCTCCTAATGGTTAGGTATTTTAGGTATCGATCTCTAATGGTTAGGTATTTTAGATATCGATCTCCTAATGGTTAGGTATTCATATATCGATCTCCTAATGGTTAGGTAATTTTATATATCGATCTCCTAATGGTTAGGTATTTTAGGTATCGATCTCCTAATGGTTAGGTATTTTAGGTATCGATCTCCTAATGGTTAGGTATTTTAGGTATCGATCTCCTAATGATTAGGTATTTTATAGATCGATCTCCTAATGGTTAGGTATTTTAGGTATCGATCTCCTAATGGTTAGGTATTTCATATATCGATCTCCTAATGGTTAGGTATTTCATATATCGATCTCCTAATGGTTAGGTATTTCATATATCGATCTCCTAATGGTTAGGTATTCTATATATCGATCTAATGGTTAGGTATTTTAGGTATCGATCTCCTAATGGTTAGGTATTTCATATATCGATCTCCTAATGGTTAGGTATTCTATATATCGATCTAATGGTTAGGTATTTTAGGTATCGATCTCCTAATGGTTAGGTATTTCAAATATCGATCTCCTAATGGTTAGGTATTTCAAATATCGATCTCCTAATGGTTAGGTATTTCAGGTATCGATCTCCTAATGGTAGGTATTTTAGGTATCGATCTCCTAATGGTTAGGTATTTCATATATCGATCTCCTAATGGTTAGGTATTTTATATATCGATCTCCTAATGGTTAGGTATTTTAGGTATCGATCTCCTAATGGTTAGGTATTTTAGGTATCGATCTCCTAATGGTTAGGTATTTTAGGTATCGATCTCCTAATGGTTAGGTATTTTAGGTATCGATCTCCTAATGATTAGCTATTTCAGGTATCGATCTCCTAATGGCTAGGTATTTTAGGTATCGATCTCCTAATGGTTAGGTATTTTATATATCGATCTCCTAATGGTTAGGTATTTTAGGTATCGATCTCCTAATGGTTAGGTATTTTAGGTATCGATCTCCTAATGGTTAGGTATTTTATATATCGATCTCCTAATGGTTAGGTATTTTATATATCGATCTCCTAATGGTTAGGTATTTCATATATCGATCTCCTAATGGTTAGGTATTTTAGGTATCGATCTCCTAATGGTTAGGTATTTTAGGTATCGATCTCCTAATGGTTAGGTATTTAGGTATCGATTTCCTAATGGTTAGGTATTTTATATATCGATCTCTTAATGGTTAGGTATTTCAAATATCGATCTCCTAATGGTTAGGTATTTCAAATATCGATCTCCTAATGGTTAGGTATTTCAAATATCGATCTCCTAATGGTTAGGTATTTCAAATATCGATCTCCTAATGGTTAGGTATTTTAGGTATCGATCTCCTAATGGTTAGGTATTTCAAATATCGATCTCCTAATGGTTAGGTATTTCAGGTATCGATCTCCTAGTGGTTAGGTATTTTAGATATCGATCTCCTAATGGTTAGGTATTTCATATATCGATCTCCTAATGGTTAGGTATTTTATATATCGATCTCCTAATGGTTAGGTATTTAGGTATCGATCTCCTAATGGTTAGGTATTTCACGTATCGATCTCCTAATGGTTAGGTTTTCAAGTAACGATCTCCTTATGGTTAGGTATTTCAAGCATCGATCTCCTAATGGTTAGGTATTTTAGGTATCGATCTCCTAATGGTTAGGTATTTTAGGTATCGATCTCCTAATGGTTAGGTATTTTATAGATCGATCTCCTAATGGTTAGGTATTTCAGGTATGGATCTCCTTAACCCGTTAGGTATCTCTTAACGATCTCCTATACTATAAGATTACCTATTCGAGTAAGATCTGAGTAAGAGCTTAGTAGAATTATGAATCACTAGAATCATGAGTGTTTATTGTTTCTCCCCTTGGCAAAGCATAAACTATAAGATGCAGTATTCGATACGTTCGTATTAAGATACCCTATGCCGTAAAAGTACAAGAATTTGTCAAGATAATAAATATTCTGTTTGAGTCATAATCAGTTCACGTGACGGCAATAACCAATAACAATGCGCCATTGGGGTGCTTTTGTTTCAGCGCGCCTAATTTGAATATGTCCTTAAAACAATAGGCATTCTTTGCCATGAGGTCATAGTATAGGGGAGTGGTCTATAGAGTACTAAAGTGTGATAGTATCAGCATGATTGACAGGTCATAGTATAGGGGAGTGGTCTATAGGGTACTAAAGTGTGATTGTATCAGCATGATTGACAGGTCATAGTATAGGGGAGGGGTCTATAGGGTACTAAAGTGTGATTGTATCAGCATGTTTGACAGGTCATAGTATAGGGAAGGGGTCTATAGAGTACTAAAGTGTGATGGTATCAGCATGATTGACAGGTCATAGAGGGGTCTATAGAGTACCTAAGTCTGAGGTCATCAAATTTCAAACTTTGTTATTCACTTGTCCAATGTGAAGTCCCATCACATTACTGTTTTAGATAGTACAGTGTTTTTGATTGGTCGAGAAGAAAGTATTTATTGACTTACTGCTCTTCAGGTAGCCAATTATCGATTGTTAAGTGTTTTATTTGTACATGGTGTATAGGTGTTGAACAAGGCCCGTGAAAGTATTCCTACGGATAGACTGATCTGGATAACAGCAGCTAAACTAGAAGAAGCTAACGACAATAAACCTATGGTGGAGAAAATTATAGAGAGAGGTGAAGTACAGTATGCATTCCTTGCTTCCTTCCTTGCTTCCTTCCTTGCTTCCTTCCTTGCTTCCTTCCTTGCTTCCTTCCTTGCTTCCTTCCTTGCTTCCTTCCTTGCTTCCTTCCTTGCTTCCTTTCTTGGTTCCTTCCTTCCTTTTCCTTCCTTCCTCCCTTCCTTCCTTCCTGCTTCCTTGCTTGCTTCCTTCCTTGCTTGCTTCCTTCCTTCCTTGCTTCCTTCCTTGCTTGCTTCCTTCCTTGCTTGCTTGCTTCCTTCCTTCCTTCCTTCCTTCCTTGCTTCCTTCCTTCCTTCCTTCCTTCCTTGCTTCCTTCCTTGCTTCCTTCCTCCCTCCCTTCCTACCTTGCTTCCTTCCTTGCTTCCTTGCTTGCTTGCTTCCTTCCTTGCTTCCGTCCTTGCTTCCTTCCTTCCTTGCTTCCTTCCTTGCTTTCTTGCTTCCTTCCTTCCTTGCTTCCTTCCTTGCTTCCTTGCTTCCTTGCTTCCTTCCTTGCTTCCTCCTTCCTTCCTTCCTTCCTTCCTTCCTTCCTTCCTTTCTTGCTTGCTTGCTTCCTTTCCTTGCTTCCTTCTTTGCTTCCTTTCTTGGTTCCTTTCTTGGTTCCTTCCTTGCTTCCTTTCTTGGTTCCTTCCTTGCTTCCTTTCTTGGTTCCTTCCTTGCTTCCTTTCTTGGTTCCTTCCTTGCTTCCTTCAATCCTTCCTTCCTTCCTTCCTTTTTTCCTTCCATCCATCCATCAATCCTTCCATTCACCCACCCACCCATCCATTCAACAATCCATTGGTCCGTCCGTCCGTCAATCCATCCATTCTTTTATCCATTCATTGGTTCATCCATTCAAATAATCGATCTTTCCATCCTTATATTGATTCGTTTATCCACCCTGCCATTAAGCTCATTCATTCATGTATTTCTGTCATTCATTTTTTCCCCAGCTATTGCTTCTCTCAAGAGTAATGGAGTAGAAATCAATAGAGATCAGTGGATACTAGATGCTGAGTTGTGCGAGAAAGCTAGCAGTGTACACACTTGTCAGGCTATCATGTGAGTATAACCGGGGTCACATGTACAGTATAAACCATGCTTTAAACATGTCTGCCTTATAAATCTTTGCGCACTAGAGACAGACATGACCACAAGCAATATACACAGACAGTACAACATTGATGTGATAGGAGAGAGAAAAGACAAACACTGTTAATAAGAAGTATAAAGACAGATGTGCACACTAGAGACAAACATACCACAAGCAATATACACAGACTCAGTACAGCTTTGATGTGATAGGAAAGAGAAAAGACAAACACTGTTAATAAGAAGTATAAAGACAGATGTGCGCACTAGAGACAAAAATCTATGAGATAAAAGACAGCCGATTGTATAGCGGCTGCCAGAGGCACCTTCACATGTATTAAGTTTGACCCCGTTAAGCTGCGCCACTGCTGTACTTGCGGTCGTGATAAGCGATGACAAGTTTTATTTCTTCATGTTCTGTTGTGGTATATTACAGCCGTAGCGTCATTGGTGTTGGCGTAGAAGAAGAGGATCGCAAACACACGTGGATGGAGGATGCTGATAGTGTAAGTGTCGTTTTCTCCCTTCCTCCCTCTATTAAGTTATCAGTGTGATTATTGAATGGGTAGAACTGTGGTGAAATAATGATAGATGTGTTGATCATCACAGTGAATGAGCGATCTAAGCGAACGCTGTAAAGAAAGTTATCAGTCCTATTTTCACCCCTAAAGCACCCTTGAAACGAGTACATGCGGTATGTTATCATGACTTTCTGGGTGTGATTCCTAGATGAGAAGCATTATGAATGTCCCCGGGTCGGCAGTTGCCTATTTAAGCGAGAAAATCCAAGGTTTCGCCCTCATTTGCTTAGGTTCGCCTTACCAGTCAGTGCTAGACGGATTTTTGACCCCACCCACCTCCCCTTCGGCGACGTTTCTCCATTATAACAGTTCAGTCCGGTAGCTTAATCACAGCCTCGGCAAAACTCGTGTTCCCAAAATAACCGCGTGTATGAGGTGAAGGGCTGCTTTGGCGGTGAAAATGATATACTATTCAAGATAACCAATATATTACAATAACAATAATAATAATGATAATAATAATAATAATAATAATAATAATAATAATAATAATAGTAGTAATAATAATAATAATAATAATAGTAATAATAATAATAATAACAATAATAATAATAACAATAATAATAATAATAATAGTAATAATAATAATAATAACAATAATAATAATAATAATAATAATAATAATAACTCATGCAGATATTTGCTTGGACTATGCATGCCCGCGATATTCTTTATTTATGCAGTAAAAATGTCTGAAGTTGAAATAAACATATAATAATAACAATAATAATAATAATAATAATAATAATAACAACAACAACAACAACAACAATAATAATAATAACAACAACAATAACAATAATAATAATAATAACAATAATAATAATAACAATAATAATAATAACAATAATAATAATAACAATAATAATAATAATAATAGTAATAATAATAACTCATGCAGATATTTGCTTGGACTATGCATGCCCGCGATATTCTTTATTTATGCAGTAAAATTGTCTGAAGTTGAAATAAACATATAATAATAACAATAATAATAATGATAATAATAATAATAACAATAATAACAATAATAATAACAATAATAACAATAATAACAATAATAATAATAATAATAATAATAATAACAATAATAATAATAATAATAACAACAACAACAACAACAATAATAATAATAATAACAACAACAATAACAATAATAATAATAACAATAATGATAATAATAATAATAACAATAATAATAATAACAATAATAATAACAATAATAATAATAATAACAATAATAATAATAATAATAACAACAATAATAATAATAATAATAATAATTGGAGGTTCTTTTTAGCGCATATATACAACGTCTTGATGCGCTTTACATTAATGACAAGTGGAGGACTTTACGTTATGCATATTAAGGCGCTAGTAGCAGCCGTGCAGTTTACAATCATGAGGGATTTATTAGTACGTTAGTGTTATGCCTCCAAATTGTGATAGTCTGTAGAACCGGGAGACAATCCCCTACTCTTACACGAATAATTCAACAGGGTCTTTTATGTTCCCCAATTAACTTTAGGTTAGGAAGAGTTGGGAGACAGGGCCTACGGTTTTAAGTCCTTGTCCGAGAAGACTTGAAAGTCTAACCATTTGCAGATGTAATTACAAAGGCAGCACCTTTCCTCAGTTATTTTAAGACCCTAAGTGAAAATTGAATTATGTCATTTTTATTTCATAAAAGGAATAAAAATGCTTGCTGTGATGTGTACAGTTATAAAGTTCTCATCATTCAAGAAAAAAGGTTTAAAACTGTGATATACATTAACCGCGTTGCTCTGCTTACTCCATAGTGCGTTGCCCATAATGCATACGAGTGTGCGAGAGCAATCTACGCGCATGCGCTGACGGTCTTCCCAAGCAAGAAGAGCGTGTGGCTGAGAGCAGCATACTTTGAAAAGAATTACGGCACAAGGTAAATAGAAGGAATAGTAAAAGAGCGGTCATGTCTTTTGTCCTTGTGTATGTGACGTCATAGCCGCCATGTTGGTTGACTTGGGTCTTGGTTTCTTTCGTTATATCAACCAACATGGCGGCCATGTCTTTTGTCCTTGTTCAAGTGATGTCATAGCCACCATGTTGGTTGACTTGGGTCTTGGTTTCTTTCGTTATATCAACCAACATGGCGGCCATGTCTTTTGTTCTTGTGTATGTGACGTCATAATTGCTATGTTGGTTGACTTGGGTCTTGGTTTCTTTCGTTATATCAACCAACATGGCGGCCATGTCTTTTGTCCTTGTTCAAGTGATGTCATAGCCACCATGTTGGTTGACTTGGGTCTTGGTTTCTTTCGTTATATCAACCAACATGGCGGCCATGTCTTTTGTTCTTGTGTATGTGACGTCATAGCTGCCATGTTGGTTGACTTGGGTCTTGGTTTCTTTCGTTATATCAACCAACATGGCGGCCATGTCTTTTGTCCTTGTTCAAGTGATGTCATAGCCACCATGTTGGTTGACTTGGGTCTTGGTTTCTTTCGTTATATCAACCAACATGGCGGCCATGTCTTTTGTTCTTGTGTATGTGACGTCATAGCTGCCATGTTGGTTGGACTCTGAACGATATTATGTGATAACAGGGAGTCGTTGGAAGCATTACTTCAGAATGCTGTCAAACACTGTCCGAAGGCTGAGGTCCTCTGGTTGATGGGAGCCAAGTCCAAATGGATGGCAGTAAGTAGAGCCTATCAAAACCTTTTTGTCCGCACGACCGTTTTTAAAATCGTCTGCAATGGACGTCTTTACCTTTGAGCGGAATTGTTTTCACCATTCAGACCATGAGTCATTTCCTAGAGTACCCTAGAGTATTCCTTTGTTTAATGGTTGCACATGAGAAGACACATGAATATGGATACAACTCAAACAAAGAATCTTATTCTCAAGAGAATGTGTCATTCCCTAGAGTATCATTTCTTTGTTTAATGGTTGCACATGAGAAGACACATGAATATGGATACGACTCAAACAAAGAATCTTATTTTGGAGAGAATAGACTATTTTCGAATTCCAGATTACCGCTGTGTTCCTTGATTACAGACTCATTTACTCAGGGTTATCCTCGTATCAGTGTCTAAATATTCACAAATACCAACGGTAAAGTAAAGAATGCACACAACTTCAACAATACAAACACTTTGAAATTCCACGGACCTTCACTGGAACACGTGAATATCCTGCACAAATCGAGGCTAAGCCTGAGCAATAGAGAACTCGAAACTGAAGTATGACACTGTATGAAATCGTCTACAGTCTAGGCTGTTGAGCTTGCGCAGTTAAAGCTGTGACGTCATTGTTAACGCTGTCTACACGTACACTTTGTCTGAAATCGTCTACAGTCTAGACGCTGTAACGATTCGAAAATGCAGATACATGGCTGTTGAGCATGCGCAGTCAAAGCTGTGACGTCATTGTTATCGCTGTCTTCACGTACGGCAATGACAACAAGCTGGCTTCTTTAAATCCCTCGGCATAACGATGTCTCATATTGCGTGTGCGGATCTTTATACTGAAAAGAAAGTTTCATTCTTATTGTTCTTAACCCTTGTAAATAACAGAGTGACATCCCAGCTGCAAGATCGATTCTAGCTCTAGCCTTCCAGGCCAATCCCAACAGTGAAGAGATTTGGTTAGCTGCCGTTAAGCTGGAGAGTGAAAATAATGAAGATCAGAGAGCAAGGTAAAAAGAAACATTACCTCTTTCCCCATTTCATTAAGATGGTTTTACACGAGACGATTTTTCGCTCAACGTGTTGCGTTAAAAGCTGGCTTCGTGTAACATGGCACGCGTGGCAACAAATTAATGGCAACAGTTTTGTGACTTTTGAAGCTCGTTCAAAAATCTGCAACATGTTGCCGTAAAAAATATCATTAAAAATTGTAATCCCGCGCCAATTTTCGCGAGGTCAATTTTTAACGCAACAATGTCGCGCGAAAATTCGCCATTGCAAATCGTCTCGTGTAACACCACCTTTAATCAACTTATGTCGGATGATCTTAACCGATCTCTAAAACTGTCTAGCTTATCACGACGCCAGCTGATCTGAGTGAAAATATTATCCAATCAGGATCAAGAAATTGGCAAAACAGATTGGTTACTGTTCGTCTTAAAATTATGGATTATCTAGCCACCAAATGAGAAAAAAATCGTCGTTATTAATAGGTTGATAACAATGAAACAATATTTAATGAATTTTATATTTTTATTGCAATTGGCGGGCATGTTTTTATTTAAGGATTGGTCATTGATTAGCGTGCTTCCATCGAGTTTTGGGTGCACGCGGAAGGCTGCTAAGCACGCTCGCGAATGCTAAATAACCAATCGGAGCGCGCGTTATATCGTGACTATGATATAATTTTTAATTGGCCAACCATTTCAGGCTTTATGACACCTCAATTTTGCAGCGATTTCATTTCTAAATCTTGTTACTGAATCAGTAGAGGAAATTGCCTTAACCGCTTCTTGCAACAGAAAATTTTTGCGCGTGGAGTTTATGTACAACATTCACTTTACAATCTTGTATAGCAGTATCTTTGATGCTGTGTCCTGCCTTGTGTCTTGTGTCTTGCCAGGCTTTCTCCTGTACTTCGAGGGTCTTTCTCTAGCTTCTGCGGTTTTTCTAACTCCGCAAATTTTAATTTGAGCTTTGCGCTTTCACCTAGTTGGACTCTGGCTCTGTTGTGATTATCCTACGGTGTTGGTAGAACAGGCAAAGCTTACTACCTTTACATGTAACATCAAAGTGCGACCCTTTGAAGTTTGATGCCTCGTTCATGCGACTGCATTTCAAGAACGTCAATCTCAGAACTGTAATAAAAAAAATTAAACAAATCTTGAAGGAAAATTTGGACTGGATTAAAGATTTTAGACTATAAGAGGATTAAAATTCACGTGCACTTTTGACGGTGACACTTGCACAGTATGATCCTACACTGATTAAGCAACACCTGTCCTAACTCTACTAAGACCGATAACCAGTAACGTTACTCGTGTTTTTGCTTTCATAGGAAGCTGCTTCAAAGAGCAAGAATGAATGCATGTACCGCTAGGGTAAGGGTTACATTTGATAATCGTAGTACTTTAAATGTAAAGGGCGCCTAGCCTCCTTTGCAGGCTACCCCATATATTCTATGTTGGGATCCCTGTGTTGCATTTTATGCCACAGGAAGTCCAAGGAGCAAAAAAAAGCCAAGGAGATGCCTGCGGAAGAGGCTAGGGGGCGCCCATTCAGACAACACTGTCAGGGGAGAAAAACGATAATATTCAAAAATTTTAAGCGTTTCATTTGTGCCACTGCTGCTCGAAACGTGTGACGAAATTGTGGCCTATTAGAGTAGAAGCCTACTTAGTATTCACGAATCAAAACATCACCTCTCCCAAAGTACACGGCTTTATATCTCGAATACACATTTAATAGATTTTGGTCGCATTTGATATTTTGCTATTTGGCTCCAAAAGAACGTGTTCACAAAATATTGAGCTTAAATACGTAAAGCTGTCCTTATGGCGAAAGGCCAAAAACCGTTTTTCTGTCCTGTCGACAACACTGTAAGTGACGATAAGCAATAGACCCCTTGCATGTGACGTCAAATCAGCTCAATTTGGAGCACAAAACCAAATGATGCAATCTTATGGGAATTGGACAATTTTACTGTTGCATTCCGACGTGCTGCAAGTGGTCTATACTCTTTATAAAATAACTATTATAAATCTCACGTTCTGATTGGTTGGGAGTGCGTGCATTACGAGAGCACATAGCACGCGTGCACTTTCTATTCTGTAATTGCTGTCTAAAATAACGACAATTCTTAATCGTATTTCATTAAAGAGATAAGAGAACTTGCTTGCTGAGTTGTGTGTAGTTTTAAAGCGTTTCGGAATAGGCCCTTTGCAGCTCAGTTATCACGTGTTGATTAATTCACTGAGAGCAAATGAATGAACATCTTGATTCCCATGGGTGAAATATACTGGTGAGCAAACAAACTTTCTACAACCTGTTTCGAAAGATCGTAATAAAACTGCTTTTCGTAACACACTGGTTACACGTGCTTCTTCTAACAATTCTTATGTGTTCTGCCAACACACAGCACACGCGCGCGTTTTTCTATTTTTTCAATATCTCATATTTTGAACTCTGTCTCGTTTGAGAATATCTCTATATGTGAAAATAGAAACCTTTGAACCTTCTAACCAATGTTTATTTACCATGGTATATGTATTATTCTGCTAGGTGATGATGAAGTCCATCAGACTAGAATGGGTTCTTGGTAATATTCCTGAGGTAAGTTTCCATGCTTACTTATCCTTTCCCCTCCCTCTAATAAACGACCCGTAGAAACTAACTTTTCTTTCATTGATTGTTCTTGTAGGCGAGCAAACTACTAGAAGAAGCGGTTCAGAAATATCCTGACTTTCCAAAGGTAGGGAGAGGGATGGAGGGAGGGATGGATGGATGGACAGATGGAGGGAGGGAGGTGTGGACAGATGGATGAACAGATAGAGGGATGGATGAAGGGATGGATGGAGGAATGGATGGAGAGATCGATGGAGAGATGGACGGACGGACGGACGGATTGACGAACGGACTGACGGACGGACGGACGGACGGATGGACGGATGGATGGAGGGATGGATGGGCACGAGGGATAAAATGTTTGATGGGAAGGAGGAAGAGAAAAAGAATAAATTAATTGGTCGAGACAAATGAGAAATAAAAAGGATGGATAGGATTATCTTTCTTACATGGTTTATTATTTGTTTTAGTTGTGGATGATGAAAGGTCAAATCCAGCAACAAAAAGGAAACCAGGAGGAGGCTAGAGAAGCTTACAAACTAGGGGTGAGTGAGTCAATACTCTTGCTGTTATATCATGTTCCCTTTAGTATAGTTTCTTTTTGAATAATTTAATTTAATTATTATCATTGTTATTTATTATTATTATTATTATTATTATTATCACAGTATATTTAATTTTGATAATGAATTCATCTGAATTAAAAGATAAGCAATATAATGCCTATGCAAAACAAAGAACGTCTAGAGAGTAGTGGAAATAAAAATGGCACGATCAGCAACAACACCAGCATTGCCTTCACCATCTTCGATATTATAATCGACATTGTGTTCTCCAGAAACATCATTATTATCATGACCATCATCATAAATACCCTCATTATACTACCATCCACTACCATTATCATCATCACTTCCACCATCATCATCACCATCACCACTTCCACCATCATCATTATCATCACCATTACCACTTCCACCATCATCATCACCATCACCACTTCTACTATCATCATCATCATCACCACTTCCACCATCATCGCCATCACCACTTCCACCACCATCAACATCACCATCATCATCATCACCATCATTATCACCATCATCATCATCACTATCAATCACCATCATTATCACCACCATCACCACTTCCACCACCATCAACATCACCATCATCATTTCCACCATCATCACTTCCACCATCATCATCATCACCATTGTTATCATCACCACCACCATAATCATCATCACCATCATCATTATTACCATCACCATTGTCAGCATCACTACCACCATAATCATCATTATCACCATCATAACCTTTTCTGTTCAATCATAGTTAAGAAAATGAAGTCCCCCTACATCTTCCATCTAACGACTTTCTCCTGTTTCTCCCAGGTCAAGAAGTGTCCACATTCTATTCCTCTTTGGCTGTTATGGGCAAGATTAGAAGAAAAGATGGGTAAGCCATTGAAGTTGTCACGCACTCATTGATCTTGTCACGCACTCATTGATCTTGTCACGCACTCATTGGACTTGTCATATGCACGTTGAGTTATAACGCATTTATTGACCTTCTCACGCACTCATTGATCTTGTTATACGCCCATTTATTTTGTCACGCGCTCATTGATCTTGTCACGCAATTATCGATCTCGCCACGAAATCCTTGATCTTTTCACGCACTCATTGATCTTGTCACGCATTCATGTCTCATGTCAGATCTTTTAAATGAATGTTTGTTCACACCAGGACATACAACGAAAGCGAGGTCTGTGTTGGAGCAGGGAAGACAGAAGAATCCAAAGTGTCCAGAGTTGTGGTTAGTATTAAGTTTGAAGAACACTATATACCCATTGCAGCACGTTAGAATGCAGCTCACTTTGGAGGACATAACAACAGGTTTCCGATTATTAAAAAAAAATAATTTCACAACCACCACTTCCCGTACGGGGCTCTTCTGTGAGGTTTCCTTCACGCAATACCACTACATTCTATGTTTACAACATACAACACTAGCACATACCCTGGACAGACCATGAAATCGTAGGGGATTTTGCACTGTTGAGGAAATCGCTTTAGAGCACTCATGGTGTGATGTACTGATGTTGTTTTAGCGCTCATGCAGCGATACCTTATTCGTGCCTTAGTACGACCATACAATGTGCACATAACCTGGACAGACCATGAAATCGTATGGAAAAATGGTGATTTTTAGGACCCTTTTAGTTTGATGTGCTGCTGTACTGCTCTTAGTCTGCTTATTAGGTTTAATATTTGCTAGTGTATATGAGATACTCGGAAGATGATGGAATCAGGAGCCGAGTAAAAGAAAGGAAATACTAGAGCGTTCTAAGGATAACTGCGATAACCAGGTTACCGAACATCATGATTTTTAGCTCGTGAAGAGATATCGAGGTGGCTAGATTTCGCATTTTTTGGATACCGCTTCTCAGCCAATCGTTTTGGATAATTCCCGTAACCATGGAATCCATTGTTTTCGCCAAGTGACGTCACTGGAGAGGAAGCCATTTATCACTTCATAATCACATGTAATCAGCAGCATATTTTGAGTATTCTTAGTTTACTTAATGCTCTTTTTATTAGACCTTGAGATATGAGATTGTCGTATTTATCATCACGTTGGAAGAAGAATTCGAAAACAGCCTGGTTTGTCATATATTGGATAGATTAGACTTGGTCCAGATAATCTCAATCGTAGAAAAATTTCGTAATCAGAAAAGAAATGGTTGTAGCCAATCAGAAGCCAATGATTTAATTGAAAAAGACAACAGTTTGTTTTCACAAAACATAACTCTGACTATCGCTATACTCGGGTCACAATACCCTCAATGAAATGAGTCACCGAGTGTCATTTGTTATCATCTTAGTTCATTGGAACTCAAAAAGCTTCACGAGGTTACCATGGGTTTCCTTTTGATTGGTGTTACGAGAAGGCCCATTAGTCGATCGAATGTGATTACCATACGCTTCGGCTGCTGCCCGTAAACTATGAAAGCTCTTTCCTGGATTCTAAATCCGACTGGACTACTTAAAGTGTGCTAGAATTGTCTTGAGCAAGAACCTATAGTGACCTCAGTACCTCTTGTGACTTATGGACTACTTAATGTATGCTAGAATTGTCTTGAGCAAGAACCTATAGTGACTTAGTACCTTTTGTGACTTATGGACGACTTAAAGTGTGCTAGAATTGTCTTGAGCAAGAACCTATAGTGACCTCAGTACCTTCTCTCAAGTGTTGTGATAAGCTAATGCGAATACGAGAAGATACGTCTGCATTTTGCAACTCCTGTTGAAAGATAAAAGAAAGGTTAAGCTTCTCGTTCACGGCAAACATGAAACGTCAGTTAACCATTAAAAAATTCTTTAAAATTAGTGAAAAGGAATCGCAAAAATCTCCAAGTAGTAGATAAACAAACAAATACTTGTCTTTGTCGAGAGGGTTCGCAAAAGGTAACGTAAAATGTAGAGAAACGATGAAAACGTGGTCACGTTTGCCGTTTGCGGGAAGAAAATACGGGAATCTTAATCTGCCTATCATTCAACGCCTTACCTTGTGCGAAGACAGACCAATATTTTGCTAACGGTGGTCGCAGGAGAACGCATTACAAGAAAATAAAGTACTTTAGAGGGTGGATGAATCGTATTCAAGGTCGTTATCCCGTGTTTTCAGACGACCCAACAAAGGAAAAAATTAAAGCCAACCTCGAAGAACGGACTCCACAGGGTTTGAAGAAAACCTTGAGGAAGTTAAAGCTAGGACATTATAAGGATATTTCTTACCTTTTATCTGAGATTACAGGAGAAAAAATACCCGAGGTTTCTGTATATACCATGCTCAAAGCCGAGCAGATGTTTGTTCGACTGAATGAGGAGATTCTTTATTATTACCGCCACCCGGTAAGAGCGTCGGTCTGTTATCCGGGGGGGGGGGGGGGGTTAGACAAATGGTTAGACCTTCAAGTCTTCTCGGACAAGGATTTTAAACCGTTGGCACTGTCTCCTAACCCTTCCTAACCTACAGTAAAATGGGGGACATAAAAGAACGTAAAAAGACGTAAAAAGAAACCCTGGCAGTGACCATCTTCAGTGCCTACACTTCATACTAACCATCTCTCATGCTTGTAAATTGCATAAAGCAATCTGTCATTCACAACTCCACGTAAAGCGCCTTTGATTATATCCACATATTAAAGGGCGCTATATAAATCATAATCATTTCATTTTCATCATTTCATTATCATGACTTGATCTACGAAATATTTTACAAAATAGACCCCAACCACCCCCTCTTGGGATGGATTCCAAGAAAATAGTGCATAAGACGAGCATGCGCGCTTGGTCTCTTCCTTCTTATGTCGAAGAAACGTTTCGACTCGCTTGTTACTGACACTTATGGAATCTTAAACGAGATTTGGAACCTCTTTCCCGATACTCGAGAGTTCTTAACCAGGGCGAAGGTCTACCTCGATGAGAAGTACATTGGGGAAACGCCTGCAGCCAAGAAACCCAAGGACTTAGAAGGTATCGAAAGAAAGTTAAGGGATAGCCTGAACGATGAACGCTTCCTAGACTATGCCAACATCGAACAAGACCTAAAGGATGAAAATCGCGAGGAGATTTTGGAAAGCATTAGTCTGTTGTCGAGAGCCATCGGGGATTGCGATAGAAAGACGATTTATTATTCTGCCCTACAAGGACTTTTCCTGAAACGCTTGTCCAAGAAAGACAGGGAGGAAATCAAGATGTCCAAGAGTCACAAAAGCTTCTTGATTGCTCTTGGTCGTTTGGTTGAGGATTATCCAAGGTTGAGGCACTGTGAACTGCCTTTGAATTTCTTTTGTGGAAAGC
This sequence comes from Actinia equina, assembly GCA_011057435.1. NCBI lineage: Eukaryota > Metazoa > Cnidaria > Anthozoa > Actiniaria > Actiniidae > Actinia > Actinia equina. Next base: position 74,134 of record WHPX01001023.1, read on the forward strand.
TGGGCGTCATTCGGGCCATTTGTGAGAATTCCGAGGGTTTTTGGGAAAGGGCTTGATTGTTGTACTGACTGGATTTGTCGTTGCAAATAAAACTTGCTTCACTTCAATAATTTGCATAATTCTTAGACAGACTTAAAATTGAATCGCGTCTGGTTTTTCTCAAAACAAATACTTACTGTGCGAGTTCTCTTTGAAGCCTGTTCGTATATTTTTTTCTTTCCTACTCGGTTATGTCCTTGACTACCACCTTTTGGTCCCTAATTTCGCTTTTCTTTTTCTCGTACTTGTTTTCCTCTGCTAAAATAAGCGAGAAATCTTAGTCAACAATCTCCCTGTCACGTAACGCTTTGCTGATAAGGACAGCGATTACTCTTGTATTTTGCCAGCATAATATGCTGATCGTGTTTTGAAATTTCGCGGAAAATGTCTTCATGATTGCCGTGCTATTAGCTGAAATAATTCAACACACAGTCCCAACACCTGCCAAAGGTACCCCTATGGTAAGACCTGGTCCTGTTAAGCTTGTAGCGACGCCAGTGGCCGTAAGTGCCACGCTTAAGCTACCAGTAGTTATGGCTACCTTATGCAGCGCGCTTCTAGCCTTGGCATATTTCTTTCTAACTTCCTCGTAATGCCTGCCTTGCCTGAGAATCTAAGTGAGCCAGTATCAAATTCGCTTTATTTAGGCGAAAGTTCTCGGCGTTTATCTCATCAGGAACCGTACGATATGGAGCAGTCGGTTCTTTTACATTCATAACATGCTAATGTACAATACCTTTGGAAACGACATAGAAGAAAAGCCTGGAGAGGATCTGGAAAGCTTTCAAGAAGGCAGCGTCCACGCGGGGCGTCGTAGAAAGATACTATCCAAACCGTAGTAGCTTCTGGAGTGCCGCAGTCCATAACCTTCTCATCCATCCTAGCGAAGGTTCCCTCGGCTATCGTCCTTTTCCTAAGAACCTGTTTAGAACCTTCCCTAGAGCCTTGAGTAAACTTGCCTATAACTATCTTAGCTTCGTGATTGTCGCTAGGTACAGGGCTTGAAATAGAAAAATATTTAGCCTGCCACATAATTTTGTTTTGGCAGGTTATAGCAAATTTTGACTTGCCAAAACTTTTTTTGACCTGCCAAGCAATGAAAAGTAAGCAACTGAAGTTAAAAAGTGTTATAATTTCAACTTTTCAAAACATACAATTATCAGTTTGACAATTTGAACAAAATAAACATATATCCATGTCTTCTTGGTAACTTTTCTCTATATTTACATAAAGGCAAGCTATCTCTGTAAAATCCCATCAAAAGGGTAGATTAAGTGGTTAACTATTTGAAAAACTTTGAAGAAATGTTTTACTCAAACAAGACAACAGTTCATGCATCATCCTCTTCTATCAATAATAGTTTTTTGGCAGTTTCAATAACATCTGAATGAGGTAGGGTTCTCTTTGATCCAGAAGCTGTTGGTTGTTTTCTTGGTCCACTTGGTTGTACAGACAAGGTCTTCTTTGAGTGGCACACTTATTACACCATCTTAAGAGTGCTGCTTTTGGATCATAATGTTCTATTGCACTTCCCTCCTCAAAGATTCTAAAAAGATTTTCAACTCTCTTTTCTCCTAAACAAGCCTCTGCCGGACCAACACTCAGGTCAGGGTCTTAAAATAACTGAGGAGAAGGTGCTGCCTTTGCAATAATATCTGCAAATGGTTAGACCTTCAAGTCTTCTCGGACAAGGACTTTAAACCGTTGGCACTGTCTCCTAACCCTTCCTAACCCCTTTGATTATATCCACATATTAAAGGGCGCTATATAAATCATAATCATTTCATTTTCATCATTTCATTATCATGACTTGATCTACGAAATATTTTACAAAATAGACCCCAACCACCCCCTCTTGGGATGGATTCCAAGAAAATAGTGCATAAGACGAGCATGCGCGCTTGGTCTCTTCCTTTTTATGTCGAAGAAAACGTTTCGACTCGCTTGTTACTGACACTGATGGAATCTTAAACGAGATTTGGAACCTCTTTCCCGATACTCGAGAGTTCTTAACCAGGGCGAAGGTCTACCTCAATGAGAAGTACTTTGGGGAAACGCCTGCAGCCAAGAAACCCAAGGACTTAGAAGGTATCGAAAGAAAGTTAAGGGATAGCCTGAACGATGAACGCTTCTTAGACTATGCCAACATCGAACAAGATCTAAAGGATGAAAATCGCGAGGAGATTTTGGAAAGCATTAGTCTGTTGTCGAGAGCCATCGGGGATTGCGATAGAAAGACGATTTATTATTCTGCCCTACAAGGACTTTTCCTGAAACGCTTGTCCAAGAAAGACAGGGAGGAAATCAAGATGTCCAAGAGTCACAAAAGCTTCTTGATTGCTCTTGGTCGTTTGGTTGAGGATTATCCAAGGTTGAGGCACTGTGAACTGCCTTTGAATTTCTTTTGTGGAAAGCTGGGCGTCATTCGGGCCATTTGTGAGAATTCCGAGGGTTTTTGGGAAGGGGCTTGATTGTTGTACTGACTGGATTTGTCGTTGCAAATAAAACTTGCTTCACTTCAATAATTTGCATAATTCTTAGACAGACTTAAAATTGAATCGCGTCTGGCTTTTCTCAAAACAAATACTTACTGTGCGAGTTCTCTTTGAAGCCTGTTCGTATATTTTTTTTCTTTCCTACTCGGTTATGTCCTTGACTACCACCTTGACTACCACCTAATTTCGCTTTTCATTTTCTCGTACTTGTTTTCCTCTGCTAAAATAAGCCAGAAATCTTAGTCATCAATCTCCAAGTCACGTAACGCTTTGCTGGTAAGGACAGCGATTACTCTTGTATTTTGCCAGCATAATATACTGATCGTGTTTTGAAATTTCGCGGATAATGTCTTCATGATAGCCGTGCTATTAGCTGAAATAATTCAACACACAGTCCCAACACCTGCCAAAGGTACCCCTATGGTAAGACCTGGTCCTGTTAAGCTTGTAGCGACGCCAGTGGCCGTAAGTGCCACGCTTAAGCTACCAGTAGTTATGGCTACCTTATGCAGCGCACTTCTAGCCTTGGCGTATTTCTTTCTAACTTCCTCGTAATGCCTGCCTTGCCTGAGTATCTAAGTAAGCCAGTATCAAATTCGCTTTATTTAGACGAAAGTTCTCGGCGTTTATCTCATCATGAACCGTAGGATATACGGTGGAGCAGTCGGTTCTTTAACATTCACAATATACTAATGTACAATACCTTTGGAAACGACATAGAGGAAAAGCCTGGATAGGATCTGGAAAGCTTTCAAGAAGGCAGCGTCCACGCGGGGCCGTCGTAGAAAGATACTATCCAAACCGTAGTAGCTTCTGGAGTGCCGTAGTCCATAACCTTCTTATCCATCCTAGCGAAGGTTCCCTCGGCTATCGTGCTTTTCCTAAGGTAGTTAGCCTCTTCGCGATCAAACGTCGTTGTAGGTGTTTAGAACCTTCCCTAGAGCCTTGAGTAAACTTACCTATAACTATCCTAGCTTCGTGATTGTCGCTAGGTAACCATACATCGTAGTCGCTTTCGCAAAGCAATGCTTTATGCGCAGTATACTGCAATCCAATGCTGGTCAAGTAACTTAGCAGCGGCAATGGCAACCATTGCTTGTCTAGTATGTGTTTACCGTACCATGTGTAGATGATGGGATACGTACAAATCCATTGCGGCCCAGGTCGTACGTACCTGGCAGGAACACTCTAAAGAATTGTCTGCTAGAGTGCTGGAAGTAAGGCTTGCAGTCGCCCATGCCCTTGAAGCTAGCGGGGTAGCAATGCTTCCCATCTAGCGACAGGTACTCCTCTTTGTCGTATTTCGTACTTCACAGGCCTCCATGGCCGTGCTCCAAGCAAGCATACTCTACGATAGATTGCTTGCAATGCTTCCAACCGTTCTTTTGCTTGGCGCAGCAAAGCTAGCACTGCTAGGGGTCATAACATCATCTACTCCTAGTTCTTCGCAACACTTAGCGATGGCCTTGTCATCCCCTAAGCGGCGATACAGCGCTCCGTCCTGGGTCTTAAACTGATCGTCGTCGTTGCCAGGATCCCAAATAGCATTCGTCTTATATAAATTCTTGATAATATCCCAGGAGTCTCCTACGTAAGTAATTTCGGACGTCTTCTTTAGAAATCTCACGTCCGACCAAGCATGGCCGTTATGGCGGTAAACAACGATTCAGTACCTCCGTCGGATACGTAGGTTTCCAAACGGGCAATGGCCTTTTCTCGCTTAGGGGGAAGCTTGCCTCCTCGGTTAGAATCTCTAAAGAATTCTCGCACTAAGTTAGCAACGCAATTACCAGGAGTGCGCATAGGTAGCATCTCTCCAAGGTCGGGACCTTCTATGCCTAGGAGCTCATAGACGACCACAGTCACGGGGTAGGAAACATTGTAGTACAAAGCATCTACCCCAACCAGGGCACCAGGGCGGGTATCTCAGAAATTCACCTCGATGCTTAATTGGCTCGTAGCTACGCTCAGAAACCCAGCTGCCATCTAGCTCTTTAATTGCCATCCTCAGAAAAGGTCGTGTAACTTAGCTGCATAGAGCGCTTCACATTCCTCCATACTCGTCTAATTTTGCGGTTCCTAATGTATATATTACGGTCCATATACACTAATGAATATTAGACCTAATAAGCAGACTAAGAGCAGTACAGCAGCACATCAAACTAAAAGGGTCCTAAAAAATGACCATTTTTCCATACGATTCCATGGTCTGTCCAGGTTATGTGCACATGGTATAGTCGTACTAAGGCACGAATAAGGTTAAAGCGCTAAAATAAGGTTATTTAAATGCTAAAATAACAGCAGCACATCACACCATGAGTGCTCTAAAGCGATTTCCTCAACAGTGCAAAATCCCCCAGGGTATGTCCTGTACACTCAACTCACATGTTGATTTTCATGGAGGGAGGAAACCGGAGAACCCAGAGAAAGCCAACCATTGCAAAGGAAGAGAACAACTCACATATGATTCAGTCTGAGTCGGGACTCCAACCCGGACCACAGCGGTGAGAGGTGAGCGGTAAACCACTACGCCACCCATGCCAACTGGTTTCCGATTCTCATAAGATGAAAATTCTTTGGCTTTGTCCTCCAAATTGAGCTCCTTTGACGTCACATGCAATTGGTCTATTTATACCTTATTAACGACATGATCACCTTGACGACAGATGTTTTTATTTACCCTAAGCTTTATCCTTTCGTATTCTTCCCTTCTTTTCTTTCACACTCTTTGTCTCTTCCCTTTTTTAATTTCCATTTTCTCCTTTTCATCTATCCATTCCTGTTTCCTTTTTGCACAACCATTTTCTGTCTTTTTTTCCTAAGGCTTGAAGCAGTACGTGTTGAGGTTCGAGGAGGCAACAAAGACTTCTCCAAGACTTTAATGGCTAAAGGTATTGTCAATATAAACTCTATGTTAGTTGGGTTGTTCCCCGCACTCTGATTGGTCCCAAAAGATGCATTTCAAAGTCTTACAAAATGCATTTAGTATAGTAATTAGCCATTTCCAGGAAGAAAAAACTGGTTCGAGTTTATAATAATAAGAAAATACACGTTTTGGCGCTTTTATCTCCAAGCCCACAAAGTCTGTACAAAGTTCATGTGAGATGAATAAATTATCTCTGTGAGTGACGGTGAATTCCTGTAACATGTTTCAAAACTTCACACCAGATAAATAGATTTTTTCCTCGCAGAATATCTTAATTTATTTCTTCAACTCATAGGAAACCAGTTTTAGAAAACTCAATCTAATTTTTCTGTGCAATTTATGAAAAAGAAAACACACGTTTTGGCACTTTTGACTCCATGCCACAAAGTCGGAACAAACTCATGTTTCAAGAGCTCACTTCAAATAAAAATATTTTTTTCTCATAGAAAATCTTTATTTACTTTTTTAATTCCTAGGCAAACCAGTTTTAGAAAACTGAATTCTATTTTTTGGGCTATTTTTGATCTATCTTCAAAAAGAAAAAAACGTTTTTGGCACTTTTGACTTCAAGCTCACAAAGTCGGTACAAAGTTCATGTGAGATGAATAAATTGTCTCTGTGAGTGACGTTGAAGCCAGTAAAATGTTTCAAGAGCTCACTTCAAATAAATAATTTTTTTTCACATAGAAAATCTTCATTTACTTCTCTATTCCTTGGCAACCAGTTTAGAAAACTTAATTCTAATTTACTGAACTATTTTGATCTAGCTTCATAAAGATAGCACATGTTTTTTGCACTTTTGGAACTCCGTGCCTACAAGTGGGTACAAGTTCACGTGAGATGAATAAATTATCTCTGTGAGTGACGTTGAAGCCAGTATAGTAATATGTTTAAAAACTTCACACCAGATAAATAGATTTTTTCTCATAGAAAATCTTCATTTACTTCTCTATTCCCTTGGCAACCAGTTTTAGAAAACTTAATTCTAATTTACTGAGCTATTTTAAAGATACACACCATTTTTTGCACTTTTGACTCCATGCCCACGAAAGTCGGTACAAAGTTCTGAAAATCTACTTCTAATTTCAGCGTTACAAGAATGTCCTACATCAGGGATAATCTGGTCAGAGGCTATCTTTATGGATCCCAGGCCCAGCGTAAGACACGCAGCGTCGATGCTCTGAAACGATGTGAACACGACCTCATGTCCTTCTAGCAGTTGCTAAGTTAAGATTGATACATCATATATATTATTAGGATATTATTATTGTATATTAGATGTGAACACGATCCTTCATGTCCTTCTAGCAGTTGCTAAGTAAGATTGATAACATCAATATATAATTAGGATATTATTAGTGTATATTAGATGTGAACAACGATCCTCATGTCCTTCTAGCAGTTGCTAAGTAAGATTGATAACATCAATATATATTATTAGGATATTAGTAGCGTATATTAGATGTGAACACGATCCTCATGTCCTTCTAGCAGTTGCTAAAGTAAGATTGATAACATCAATATATATTATTAGGATATTATTAGTGTAATTAGATGTGAACACGACCCTCATGTCCTTCTGCGGTTGCCTAAGTAAGATTGATACAATCAATATATATTATTAGGATATTATTAGTGAATATCATATGAAAATTGGGTAGGGTGACCCTACTGAAGCTACCTCTCCTCGTCGTGTCCATTGAATATTGAATGAAGTGGTAATGTGTATAAGTGAAAAGTGTCCTCAATGAGTGCTAGAAAGACGAGGCCGCATAAATATGGTATTTGTTTACGTTGGTATATGATCAAAAATCACTTTCAACTCCAGATTCATCACCATCCTGTTATTCAGATTCGAAAAAAAGAGTTTTGTCAAATGCACTTATTCACCTTGGGAGTAATGTTTCGCCTATTTCAGACCACGTGTCCGTATAATTTCTATGTTGGATACAATTAGTATAGGAAATAATAATATAATAATAATAATAATAATAATAATAATAATAAACTTATTTAAAGAAGGTTAAAAACACTTTACAAAAGTACCCCACTTTAGCAGAAGCTAATCATCCACTGGGCCTTCTAGGAAATCGCACGATCTCGAGTACAATTCGGAATTTATAGGTACGAGTAAATGTTTCGAAAGTTTTTTGTCAAAATTGGATTAGCCTCTTTTGAGAACTTTCTAAACATCACGAGTTATGAATTCCAATACATTCCATCTATAATTTCCAAATTGTACGAGAAGGTTGTGCGTATTTTTGTTAATTTCTGAGCAACTTAATTGGGACTCTACAGACTACCGTTGGGATTTATTGTCCTCCTCTCGTCCAATCAGAATCGGGTAACTTTGTCGAGTGTATTATAAAGGAATCCTATTCTCAAGGGAATGACACGTGGTCTGAAATGGGCAAAATAAACGCCCAAGCTAAAGAGGTTTATTGATTGATTGTGGCCTTGGTTAATGTAGTAGCACTGTAATGTTTAGCTACATCTCAATAGCTATACATTCTTACCTTATTAATACAATCAATCCTTGCAGATTGTTCTGGAGCGAGAGGAAGGTTAAGAAAGCAAGAGACTGGTTCAACAGGTCAGTATTTGATATCACAGAATAGCAATTACAAGAATGTTAACATTCAGATTATTTTCCCCTGTCGTTTTAATTGGCTGAGACAATTGCAGATATATGCCCAATCTCGTGCCCAGAGATCCTGCGTTTCTTCTGGCCTGCGGCGATGAACGAGGGCTCTTGCATAATTCATGTTTGGCGCCATGCGCAATTTTCGGAAAGTTAGATTTAAACGTAACGGTCAAAATTAGCAAAGTCAAATTAAATCAAAGTCAAAGTCCAAAGTCATCATAGTGAAAATTGAAAATCGGGAAAATATATATATTCGTAATTTTTTGGAAAGTCTTTGAACGCGTGCGCTGTTATACCGGAAGTCCAAGAAATCCTGGTCTCAAAAAATGGGCCTATGCCAGAGCCCTCGTTCTTCGCCACAGGCCAGAAGAAACGCAGGCTCTGGGTACGAGATTGCCTTATCCGCAGGCTACCCCATATATTCTCTGTTGGGATCCCTGTGTTACATTTTATGGCAACCAATCAATCCATCCATCAATCAATCAATCAATGTACTTTATTTATCACGGTAGACGGGCTTAGCAAGCGACTTTTCAAAGAGCTACGCCTGCTATTATCATTAACCATTAGGGACTATTCATTAATTATGCCTTGGGTTGGGGGGCCCTGAAGAAAAAGTAGGGGGGCTTTAAAAAAAAATCACAAAAGAAGGGGGGGTTAATAGTATTTGCTGACTTAAAGGGGGGTTTTGGAACAAATAATTAAGGTATGTCTAAAAGGTCACAAGAAAGGGGGGGTCAAAAACTTTTTTGGATAGAATGGGGGGGGGGTTGTGAGTTTTTCCAAGGTTTTTTTCGATTTTTCCTCCAATCCACCCTGAGGCATAATTAATAAACAATCACTTAAAGAGGAATAATGAGTTCTGCCTGAGTTCTTCTCTGAGTTCTTACTTTATTTCCTCCACTTTGTACATCAGGGCTGTGAAACTCGACCCCGACTTTGGCGATGCCTGGGCGTACTTTTATAGATTCGAACAACAACATGGAACAGAGGTAAATATACCACCTCAACCAGGTTCATATCTACACATACATGCCTAATTGAAAAACGTAGTCGGGTTCGAGAAGGTCATATCATCGAAGTTAAGACCGAAAGGATTTTGGGTACTCCAAAACGTGTATCATATTTGCATATAGACATGTAAAATGCAGTAGTAGAGCAAAGTCAGTCGACCTAGATTAACAACATGCCAAAGCCATGATGTATAAAATGTGCACAAGAAGGAACAAAACTGCATATACGCATGAAAATTAGCATCATTGTTTGTCTTCCCATGCTCCCCTTCCTCGGTTATAGCTCAATTAGGTGTAGCTCATGTTTCCAAAAAAAACGTCGGTCATGGTTTAAATGGGGGTTTTATGTTTTCTTCTAAAATACAAAAGTCATGCTTCGTATTTATATCTAAAAAGAAACTGCGTTGTTTAGCATCGTGCTACTTGGTCGCAGATTTCAAATCTACGTCCGACAACGTCCTTTCGAAATAGACGTATAATAGTGTCCAGATGTATCTGAGCGGTGAATGCGGCGCGCAAAGCATGAGTGGACAATTTTACAATAACGTACAAATTTCTCGCGCACTGATTGGTTATTTGTTATCATCAATAAGAGGACAGACAGATAAAGCTGACGTCAACGAGCGCGCGCTCTTTCCGTTGGTTGTTTTGGTCACTAAAAATGCAGGTGCTAAAATGAGAAGTTTTTATCGTTTTGTTAGAGCGGATGCAATTAAACCGTGAAATAAAATCAACTGAAATACTAACTAATAGAATCTATTTAGTGACTAATAGTTGCTATCACACAGCCAGAACATTCATCACACAAAGACAAATACACAAGAGACCATTTGTGACTTTTTGTTTAATTCATGTTCTGGTTGAGTAATAGTGACTATTAGTCACTAAATAGATAATATTAGTTAGTATTTAGTATGAATTTATTTCAACAAATAGACATCAGTTTTTTATGTGTCTGTCCTCTTATTGACGATAAATTTCGTCATCACATTGTCAAAGTAGTGTACGGATCGACTCGGCTACGCCTAGTGAATCCACACTATTTTGCAATGTGATAACGCAATTTATTGTCAATAAGAGGACAGACACATAAAAAACTGATGTCTAATTTGTCAAGATGACCGGCCCTAAGCATTTTTTGTAGATTGAAAGAACGATGCAAACGTGTTGATAAAGGGAAATTGTTTCTCATCTTTTAGTGCTCAATGCGCTGTGATCGGTTGAAACAAAATTTACTTTTCAATGGTGCTCATTGTACGGAGGGGAATTGTGGGGGGGAGGGCAAT